>SOPF01027753.1:0-29132 GCA_012979155.1 Hypericum perforatum | reverse complement strand
TCGTGGGCTTGTTGTTCTTTTCCATTTTACCGCTAAACAACGCGCCGTGGTCACGACAAAAAAAAAAGCTGGAGACCCCATCCCATTACCGACATGGTGATTAAAATTTAAAAGATCTTCGCCGGCCTCCCTGAATTTCATCCATTCGTCGCATTCACAACTTGCTACCCATGGTCCCACTTACTCGAATACTGAGGTCGTTCACTTGCAAGATAATATTTTAAAGGAAAAAATTGTACAAGTCTTTAAGGTTATGTACAATGTACTAGGAGATCTTCTCAATAACTTATTAGTCCGTAACTGAAGAGAAATATAACTAATAGATTCTTGAGCCTATTTTTGGTGAATTTTTTGTGTAGAATGTCAAAACTACCCTTTCCTTTACAAGTAAAATAACTTTGATACTCTAAACTAAAGATACCAAGAACATGACGAGAAGACATCAAAAACATCAAACAAGAGTGTAATAGCAAATCAATAATTCCATCAATAAATTTGATGCTGCAAATACAATAACATTTCAACACGAAATATCAACTCTATGTTTTATTAACCATCAAACAAAAAATCTAAGTTTCAATAGTTAAACAAGAAACAACTATTTCTTTAACAAAGTGTAAACATGAAATAACTTAAAACATATTTTACAGCGAGTTGCAAACATAGTCGATAAAAAAATTTCATCCATGGTAGAAAGGAGATTCAAATAAAATCATGGTAGTTTTAACATTCCATAAAATGCATTGACAAAAAAAGACTGAGGTGCATGACCCAAAAATAAATAAATAGGCTCAGATATTTATTACTTCGATTTCTCATTATTTAAGAACTAATAAATTATCGGAAACACTTCCTAGTACATTATGCATAACCATAGGACTTGTGAGTTTTTCCCCTAATTTAATTATGAGAACTTCGTTCACCGTCACGAGTCATGCAGAGAGAATTATCGCCTGAGAGAGTGCAACAAAGTCGTTTATAGGCTATCTAACATTGCACCTAAATTTCTTGCTAGATTATGAGAGCTTTAGAAAGGAATATAATTTGTAGGAGGTTTTTTTTCTTAAGATCCCGTTGATTTCACTCCGTCTCTAGTTAATACGACCAATATAATTAGCTGAATTACTTAACATCTTTCGTTAAAATAGTGATTATGAATATTCAAATAATCTACGGCCAGAAACAGTTTCTTGTTGCGTAAACTAGAGAGAATTACAAAAGTAGGCCTCGGAATTTGGAGCCCACCGGAGAAATTAAAACAATTAACTAAACCCTTATAAAAAAATTTAAAGGAAGAGCGATATTTAAATTAGTGACCAAGTGACGAATCAGGGGGGGACAAAGAAAGGGAAACGTAAAGAGCGTCCAACCAATCAAAACCTTGCTTCACGGATAACAACCATTTTTCCTTTCCAGGGGAGAGGCATCCTAATTTTTTTAAATAACTTAGTTTTAACTAAAACTAGTTTTTCGAGTATAAAAATTATTATTTTTTTTAAAAAAAAAAGTAAGATCGTTAGGTGTTCAATCTTTTAAATATAAATTTTCCAAAACAATTCACTCTGCTAACTATAGTCTTGGTGCAGATTTAATCAAGTATTTTTAAAATCGTGGACAAAATTTTCATTAATTAGCGTTATGATAATATTTTACTTGCGTTCAATTTTTTTAAAATTTGTGACAATAATTCATCATAATTCATAAACATAAACTAAATATAGTCGGCCAGAAAGATCTGTTCACTTATATTAGGAAGAAAATTAAGAAGAGTCCAAATTAAAATAATGGAACTGGGACAGTTAAATGTCTCCTGTTCTAGAACCCACAAAGGCACACACCGATGGGTTGCTGACTCAGCTGTCCAAGAACCCTCCAATCCAATCCGGATAGGCCCAAGTGAGACCATTTAATATTTAATATCATCTGCACCAAGAGAGATGTCACGCCCTTATTTTTGATACGTACAATGTACCCACCAATTAAAGGTGAAGTTACGTTCAGTGTGCCATGAGAATTTTCGTATATGAATCATGCAGAGACTGGTTTAGTCTAATTTGATTTTATTGAATTTTTTTATTTTTTATTTTTATTTTTTTAATTTAATTTTTTTCACTTTGTCATTTTATTTGAACAAAAAAGTTTTATGTTGTTATAAATTTTATAAATTATTTTAAAATCACTATTTCAATCGTAGAAAATTTTCAATTTATATGGTAAAAAATTATGATAATATTTTATTTGTAATCAATTTTTTTAAAATTTGTGAAAACAGAATTCATCATAAATTTATAAACATTAACTAAATGTAGTCGGCCAGAAAGATCTGTTCACTTATAATAAGGAAGAAAATTAAGAAGAGTCCAAACTAAAATAATGGAACTTTTTTTTTGGGAAAAAAAAAACGACAAGGACACTGGGACAGTTAAATGTCTCCTGTTCTAGAAACCACAAGGGTTTTTCAAAAACGAAACCACAAGGGCACACACCGACGGGTTGCTGACTCAGCTGTCCAAGAATCCTTCAAACCGGATAAGCCCAACTGAGACCATTTAATACCATCTGCACCAAGAGAGATGTCACAACCTTATTTTTGATACGAACAATGTACCCACCAATTAAAAGTGAAGTTACGTTCTGTGTGCCATGCCATTTCCCGCGTATAAATCATGCGGATATTGGTCTAATCTGATTTATTTTATTTTATTGATTTTTATAAATTTTAATTTTTTCCCACTTTGTCATTTTATTTGAATTTTTTTTATGTTGTTATAAATTTTATAAATTATTTAAGAATCACTATTCCAATCGATGTAGTTTAGAAAAAAAATCAATTTATGTGTTCAAAAATCATTATAAAACTCTATAAATTGAGGTCATATTTATTTATAAGTCGTTTCTAATTATTCATAATATATTTATTCCCCAAACTCATTATTTTGTTACTTCAAAATTTTTTTTAGCATTTTTAATTAATTTATAATTTTATTCTAATTTAATATAATTAACTGTATTAACATATTAACATTGAGTTGATATGGACGCTAAGTCAATAACAAAACAAGAGTACAGGTGCAAGTATCAAACTCGTTGCAAAGACAGAGCTAACATAAACGAGAGAAAATTTAAAAAAACGACGACGTTCACAAAACGATTTTGCGGATTTTCTTAAGGTGACAAAAGATTTATATTTAATTTGAAAAAAAGCAATTCTTGTTTGAAATATTTGCCCGATTGGATTTAAAGAAACCATTCGGCAATCCCCAACCAGACCCAACTAACCATGGTTAAACAGCTGACCTAATAAGTGTCACCACCTGTCTATATAAATAAACCCCTCCACCTCAACTCCTCGTAGTCTAATTCAGCATTTACCAAATCCAAAAATTAAAATTAAAAATGGCATCCACAAGCTCTCTAATTACCTCGTCGTTTCCATCGTCTCACTTCGCCGGCCCGAAACCCAACCCCCAGGCCCCCTCCCGGGTCCACTTCCTCCGCGTCAAGGCCTCCGCCTGCGCTTCTTCCACTGCTGAGAGGCCCCGGACCCACCAACACCACGTGGCGACCTCTCCCGCCTCGTCCTTGTACGAGGTCCTGGGGATCCCGGCTGGCGCCACGTGTCAGGAGATCAAGTCCGCGTACCGGAAACTCGCCCGGGTCCTCCACCCGGACGTCAACACCGGTCGGCGAGACGACAATGAGTTCATAAGGCTCCACGAGGCCTACGCGACGCTGTCGGATCCCGGCAAGAGGGCAGAGTACGACCGGTCGCTCTTCTGGTGGGGGATGACCTCGTCGCCGTTCGTGACGTCGGCCGCAACCTCCTCGGGATTCTCCGGGTACACCAGTCGGCGATGGGAGACCGACCAGTGCTGGTAGATAAACAAATTGTGTTTTGAAATCTCACCCAAAGAGTGTGTGACCCCTGGGGTTAGGGCTAGATTAGATTAGTACTTAAAGTCGTTGACTTTTTGGTCTTTGTACATTTTAGTGTAAATGGCTGGAGCTTCAGCTCACT
Source organism: Hypericum perforatum (assembly GCA_012979155.1). Taxonomy (NCBI): domain Eukaryota; kingdom Viridiplantae; phylum Streptophyta; class Magnoliopsida; order Malpighiales; family Hypericaceae; genus Hypericum; species Hypericum perforatum. The sequence goes on along the minus strand of SOPF01027753.1, from coordinate 25,114 downwards.
TTTCTCTTCTATTAAGAAGAGAGGCGGCTTTTTAACAACTGCCACTCGACTTATGATGATGTGCCTTCTTATAAAAGACAATATTGTTACGGTATTCTCTTTGTGTGGAATCCATTTCGCTTCTCTTTGCACCCCAATGATCTTAAATTTGGACAACTTGAAATAACCAGAGTTATGCGGTAATTTTGTCTGGAAGTAAAATTAAGCAAGTGGAATTCAATTGACAATGAAAATGGAATAGGGACAAAGAGGTTTCTAATTTCAGAACCTTGCCGTTGAGGGATGTGATTTGGAGCGCTCATTAATAAGGCAAGTGAATTGTTAAGCTGTCTTGATCAATCCGTTCATTGATTTAATGGTTGGGAAGGATAGGCATCAAAACATGTTATCTATCATCCATCAGGCCCACTCCCGACCTCTGGTGTGTCCTATTAACGTTCATTTATAGCAGGAAGAAAATTCCTATACAGATATTCAACTCAAAATTTAAGTTTTGTTCAGGCACAATTCATCCCATGATTAATAAATGTTCAGTTTAGCTCTTTATTTTTTCCCATGTATATTCAAATGAATATATATATATATATATATATATATATATATATATAATTATTGGGCAAATAAACTAGGGATGCTTAGCCCCAAGGAAATTTTCGGTATATTGGAGTAGGACCGAGGAATGGCCCACCGATAAACTTCTGGGCTGATGGTAATAGCCTTGCTCAGGCCCGAAGAAAACCAGGGGCGCAAATGTCCACCCGCATGCAAGCCAAAACTTCGCACAATACGAACTCTTTCTATAAATATTTTTTATCCGATTCTAAACATAGTTTTCAAAACTGATCTGGATCCATTTTTTTGGATGATCTCCGGATCAACTGATATATGACCGGTAAGTATGGTAATCAGTATGAACTCTAAATTTTGAAGAAAAAAAATCTCAAGTATATCTCCCCTCTTCTTACTCTTTGTCCGTCTCCTCTTCCTTAGCCTCCTCTTTTGTTTCCTCCTCCTCCCAATCTCTTCAGTATCAAATTTAATTATTTTTTGCCAAATGACTTTTGGTCTAACGACACAAGGGTGGGGAGGGGTTTGGGAATTACAGGGTTCGATTCCTCACACATTGTAATAGAATAGGTATTAGAATAGGATCTCAAATTTTTTTTTTTAATTATTTCCTAAAATTACAGAACTTTGATAATTTAATAAAATAAAATTTATTGTTATTTACCTTTTATGAAGTTTTTTTTTATTTTTTTTATATAATACTTCTTGTGGATGAAATAATAGGAACTTGAATCTAGTATTAAATGTGTACTTAATATAGTTTTAGTACATCGAACTAGCTTCAAGTTGCTTGTATTTGTATTCGGGTAAAATTATCATCAAATTTTTTGCTTATGTTCTTATTTATTATACTTCTTGTTTATGGTAAATTATCATCAAAATTTTTGCTTATGTTTTATTTTGTTTATATAATACTTCTTGTGGATGAAATAATAGGAACTTGAATCTAGTATTAAACGTGTACTTAATATAGTTTTAGTACATTGAACTAGTTCAAGTTGCTTGTATTTATATTCGGGTAAATTATCATCAATTTTTTTGTTTATGTTCTTATTTAGGGTACGGTTCTTGGCTTATCATAAGTTGGTGTAGAGTTTCTTATTTTTATCAAAATATTGGTATGGATCCATGGATAATGTTATCAATCTTTTTTATTTGTTTATATTTCATAAAAATGACCAAAATATACTTAAGAAAAAATAAAAGAACTTTTAACCATCATCATTTTTTTTCTGAGATTTCGAGTTCACCATCTCACTCTCTCGCAAACCAACTCTTTCACTGGCATTGGCTCTAGTGGCTTCTTCTGTGCCTTCTTCCTCCTTCGTCCTTCTCACCTGCCTTCATCCGCGGTCCTTGCATATTTATGTTTTGACATTAGGGATGTCTGAATCTTGATATCTTCGCATTCAAAGGACACAAATTTGTCTTTCTTAGTATTGACGACATTGATTGTGATAGTGAGTTTGATACTAAATTGCTGATATTTTATTTCTAACTCATTTTTCACCAATTCGTCTTGCATGTTTATGTTTTGTTATTGTTTCTGTTAAAAATTGAGAGATTTTCCAATTGTGATGTGATGATGATTTATTATTCTGTGATGTGTGAAGATCAGACTAAGGTGTAATGATTCTTGTTTTCTATTTTGATTTAGGAAAATATGATAGTAGAGGTCTATAAGAATAAAAAAGTTAGCTACATATGCTCGAAAGAAAGAGGAACTTGGTAAGATTCCAGATAAACTTGACAAGTGTGAGCAATGGTTAATTTGGATTTAGTTGAAACTTAGAATGGATTATTTAGATTGTTGTTGAACTGTTTTAATAATTTGGAATGAATTTTGAGTGCATCGATTATTTGTAATTCGACAAACATATTGGGCTTTTTTTGAGATGGACCTAAAATCGCAAACAAAACTGCACTTACACTGCAACGTCTAAAAACTTACAATTTGTTGCCAAACCGCATAACCGTTTATATTTTACTATTTCTAAAAATTGCGGTGCAGTTTAGTGCAGCTAATATAAACTGGAAAATCGCACTGTGCATTGCCTTAAATTTACCCATTTATATTCATACATCTACCTATGTAAATAGACTTCGTTTGCTGAATATAAAATACTTATTTTATTAATAAATTATTATTTTATCAATTGATTAAAATCTCTTTAAATCAATAAAATTTCAGGATCTCGATAATATTAATTTGAAAAGATTTTACTCTGTACGGGCCTAAATTTTACAACCAGCTTTAAAAACGGGCCTGGGCGCGAAGCCCAACATTAAGAGATCAGAAATCTCTGGTCGGAATAGGCGCGAAGGGCAATGGCTCGGCTGGTGCGTCCGCTATGGCAATTCGCTCTACTGCACCGTCACCTATTCTGCCCACGCGCCGCGGTCCCTCCTTCACCGGAGCATCTCCCGATTTTTCACCGGAGAAGCTTCTACCACCGTGGGCCCCGCCGCGGCGGCGTCAACGCGTTGTCGCCGTTGGGCATTGATAAAGGGGAGAGCGGCGGCAGCGACTCGGAGGAGTCCGAGTATACGAGGAGCCGAAACCAGAGGAAGCGCGAGGCTCGCCGTGGTGTCAAATGGGGAATGGAGCTGGCTTCCTTTACCCTTCCTCAAATTAAACGCATTGTTAAGTAAGAAGAAAATAATATCTCCTTTTGTTTAGTTTCTATTTATTTTATTTGAGGTGACGTCGTTTTGCTTACTTGTAGAATCGCTTCTCTGGAGCGAGAGGTGCTCGACGCGTTGATGCTGGTTAAGGTGGGACTTCTGCTAGCTTTCTCCTTGTTTTTGTTGGTTTTTTTTTTTTCGTTCCGAGGGTGAAGCTAAGGTGTTTGATTGAATTCCTCAGAGGTTTGGTCCGGACGTTAAAGAAGGAAAGAGGCGTCAATATAACTACATTGGTATGTTACCCTGCTATTTCGTCTTCTTTTAGATTCGCACTTAGGATCGGAAGACATCACCGGGCGAACAGGAATTCACTTACTTGCCCATTTGAATGTGGTGCTGCTAGGAAAATTGCTTCGGGATGTAGAGCCAGAATTGATGGATGCTTTGATTCTTGCGACAAGAGATGGGGATTGGAGTAGGCTACAAGCTTTTCCGGGTCTGAATACGGGAAATGAAGCAAAGGTTGAAGATGACACTGAAGAAACTGATGAAGATGATGACGATGAGGTAAAAATAACTTGTGAAGCACTTATACTTACCCATCTGTGAAGCAATTAGGAAACAACAAAACATCTTTCTTTTCTTGGCTATAGAGAGACCAGGATGAACTAAAATTGGTTACACATGATGAATATTTTCACGTTGCATGATATACAACTAAATATTCACCATCGAAATTGGTTTCAAAGCTACTAGCCCTGATGGTTATTACTCCAGACCAGAATTCTCTTTGGAAAGGAAGTTACTCTTGCCTTTTCAATGTAGCTAGACATGGGCCCACAAGATTTTACGAAAAAAAGATATTTGAATAATGATTCTCTTAATGTAATGCTCAGGGTTCTAAAGAGTTCATTGACACGGCAACAAGGTGGTTTGATGGTCTGGTCAATAAAGATGTGGAAGTCACCAAAGAAGTTTATGCCATTGGTGATGTCGATTTTGATCGTCAGGTAAGGGGAAAATATGGTATTAACTCTGGTAGTTTCAGTATCTTTTGTTTGTTTGCTGCAGCAATCAAACGGACTAACATTAGAAAACAGAGAATGAACTTTTTTAGTTTCGAAATTGAGTTGATTTAACCTCAAGACCCCGTGAAATGTGAATGTCCAAAAGTAAGGATAACATGAGAAAAGCTATAACGACTGCCAGTTTGCTGCTCATTAAGTATCTCCTTACATTTCCTATAGTGGAACTATTGAATTGATTACTTCTACCACAGCAAGATAAAATTGCCTGCATGAGAAGTGACAAGAAGTTCAACTTAAAGATAGTTGATCTATATTCATTTACGGAGATTGAAAAGGCAAAGCCATGTAATTGATGACTTCTGCAGTTCTGCTAGCTAAAAGAAGGACTTGGTTCTTTGCCCTGTCTCAATATCATCTACCTTCTGTTTTGCACTGTGCTACATATTAACATTGTTCCTTCTTGTTTGATATTCTGTGGATCCTTACCATTCTTTGAAATCCAATTTCCACTGTCATTCTAATTGATGATTTCATACAGCTTATTCATGTGCTCACTGTGTGCATGCTCTCTGCAGAAACTTCGTAAACTTGTCAGAACAGTGCATGAAGTGCAACAAATAAATGTTACAGAGGAAAACAAGAAGCAAGTAGATGCTTCCATCTTGGCTGCCAGGAAGTCCCTTACTCGCTTCCTCCGTGTCCTTGCTCAACAGATTTCAACCAAACCGTCTTTTGTAGATGTGTAACATGACTGATTCTTTAAGCCGTGGCTATATCCTTTTTGGTGCCATGAAGTTTCTGTGAGGTTCGGGAAAAAAAGTGTTCTGTTAGTTAGCAGCTTCCCCTTCCCGGGGGAAATTAAGAAGCCTTATGCTTATTTCCAGTATCCCGAAGCTGAACATCGCCTGTACTAGCTCGAATCGGGTGCCTTCTACACCTGGAGAAATGCTAACTCAGTCGCCATGGAAAAAATGTGAAAATTTAGGTGGAGCCAAGCCCAATAACACGCGATTACAAGCATCCAATTCTCGTGTTTGGGACCGTGGACGGCACTAGATGCTGAAGAAATTGACTTCCACTTTTGCAAGAATCTTCAGTCTGCTACCGTCCATACACCTTAGTTCATGTCTGACTTTTAGAAACGTGGTCCCTTGTGCTCGTTTTACGTAATCCCTTTGTACTCTTTTCTTCAATAAATCTTCATCTGCTGTGTTTCTGATGTCGGAATCACTCATCGGGACCTCTGATGAGAATAGGATGCAGCAGGACCACCAGGTATAGCTTTGTAATAACTTTATTTTCTGGTATTCATATTTTAGAATTGTCGAATTCTATTTCACGAAATGGTTCTTCTAAAAATATCTTTTATATCGTAAAGTTTATACCCAAGATATTTTTAATGAATCTAGTTTTCTTACTGCTTATACTAAATACCATGATTGCTGATGTTTAGGCAATTGAAATGCAAGAAACATACAAAGACAAGTTGCCGAAATTCGTCAAGATCAACCCTGTTCTTTTGCAATAATTGAGATCTGATCCTCATGATTGGTGTCTCTCTCACTCTGTTTGGCGTCAGCAATGTGAATTCTATTATAGGTTGCTTAAATATTGTTATCACTTCCATTGACAGAGTGGGAAGAAGACGAAGTGATGATGATATGTACCATTCTGGGATAACTTAGTTGGCTAGTCGACATCGATAGTACGCTGACGAGAATGTTTTGACTTTTCCGAACCACGATTTCCCTGTGTTGCAATCCCAAATAGGCAATATATAACGGGAGCAATAAGATAAATTCGTAATAACTTTGTTTTAGATTAATTAAAAAAAATTGAGTTTGAATATTTATAATCTGATTTGAAATATAACCTTAGGCAAAGTATACATCGATTTATTAATATCTGACTCTCAGTTAGTATAAATATAAATAAAAAATGCAACGATCAGTTTTTCTTTCAAGTGGGTTGGCGACATTTTGTATTAGCTAAAATTTTGGGTGGTCAACTTGTTTTTTGTGGAGTCGCTTTCGCTTCCAACTCATGACACCCCTGTTGAGTTTTGGCCTCAGATTCTTTGCTTGATTAGAAGGTGATTGTGCTCTTCGGTTGTTCAACATATACGGCAAATTTTGCTTATGCACAAACGAATATTTCTTCTCCTTGTTATTGGTCTGAGATTATGCTATACGACAAGTAGTCTGTAAAAAGAGGGATTAATGAATATTTTGACAGATATTGGACGTGAAAAACTGGAAAAATATATTATATTGTATGAATCGTATAATATAACCTATCATAACTATTATAAAGATAAAATTTTATTTAGCTCACGCAACACTTGGTCTTATTCGCCCCATGGAAAACCAACCGGAAGGAAGGCCAGGAACCGTTTAAAAAAATGCCCAACTTTTTTCATAAATAAAATGTTATCACCCATAAAAGCTACGTCAAGGTCAAGACGCCCCATCTCAATTCTTACGTCACATTCTCAAGTGCTACAGAAAAATCCGATACTCATCTTGAAACCAAGAGTCATTAACAGAAGATGATCCCGAAAGTGAAGTGCTCATAAGATTCCGTCTAATCTTACCATTAATCACGTCGAGCCAATGGTCTATCTCGCCGATAATTGGTGAAGGATCATGTCCAAAGGGGCAATTTTCCTGGGGGTTGTTTTAAAAATTATTTGCTAGAAGGGGATACTCGGGAAATCAATTCCCTGTCTGGGGTCGTTACAAAACCGCATCTGCCAATGCGATTTTGAGCTGCACAAAATCACACTTTTTTCTGCGATTTCGTACCGAACTCGCATTTTTTATTCCGAGTTTGTGCACGGCTTGGAAATCGGCTCCAAAACAAAATCCGCAGAATCTCTTGCAACTTTGTGCATCGGCTCGGCTCCAAAACCAAATCCGCAGAAAATGTTGCGACTTTGTGCTTCGGCTCGGCTCGTGGCTTTTCTAATTGAGCAAAAAAATTGTCTGAGCTCGGAATCGAACCTCGTACTCCTTCTCTCCCCTCGTGTTTCTTAACCAACTGAGCTACAAAGCCACTTTGATTCGTATTGTTAACCATTTTTATTTATCATTTAGTTCTTTGTTAAATCTGAAAAAAATGTTGCTCCCGGGTATCGAACCCCCATTCGTATCCCCTTCGCTCTTCTTAACCAACTAAGCTACAAAGCCACTTCAATTTGTATTGTTAACCATTTTTATTTATAGGTTCGTTCTTTGTTAAATCTGGAAAAAACTTTGGCGCTCCCTGGAATCGAACCCCTGTCCGTATCCCCTCGTGCTTCTTAACCAACTGAGCTACAAAGCCACTTCGATTCATATTGTTAACCGTTTTCATTTATCGTTTGATAGTTCGACCTGGGCTTTACCAATCTCGCATGAAAAAATATGATTTTGGACAAACTTTTTTTTCAAAACCAATCTCGCATGCAAAAATGAGATTTTGGACAAAATTAATTTTTTCAAAACAATCCCGCACAGAAAAATGCTATTTCGGACAAAATTAATTTTTTTTACCAATCCCGCACAGTAATATGCGATTTTGGACAAAATTAATTTTTTTTACCAATAGCATGGAAAACTGCGAATTTGGACATATTATACCCCTTGTTTGTTCCGGTTCCACAAATGTACAAAATGGACCGCTGACCGTTGCCACAATAATTCACAAACAAACAGTATATGTATGGGCCATAGCTATTTACTCTGCCTCAGCAAACGGGTCAAATTGAAGGCACAAAAAGACAGTTGAATTAAAGTCACAGAACCATCCGTGAGTATTGTTGTCCATTTTTGCCTTCAATTTGACAAAATTAGCCTAGGTTTTTAAAGAAAAGTGAGGGTAAAAATGTAATTTAATGAATTTCCAACTAAAATATATACCCTATTCCTTCCCACAAATTCTTTACAGAGAGTCCAAAACTTCAAACTGAGTTCGAGCCAGTTCGTGCCTCAGGTAATTTCTTTCTATGTTAATCTTTTTTATTATATATGCTATGATATAATTAAAAAGTTTGGCTAGATAATTACCTAATGCATAGATTACATATTATATATGCTTATTGAAGCGAGTGGTTTGGGAAAAAAATTTAACCGGCCTGGTTTGAGAATTTTTTTTAACCGTCTCGCATTCAAAATCGCTTTTAAAGGTGCATTTTCTGGCTTTGGACGGACCTCCGACCCTCCCCGTTGCGATAAAGCCTGGTTTTTGGTTTGAAAAATTTTAGAGTTCAGGTTCCTTAAAGGGCTTTTAGCCTAGAGATCTGACTGAACTTGTTGATTTAGTATTGTTTAGAATTTTATGATTTATTGATTTATTATTGTAATAGTTGTTTTGTTTTTATCTTTAACATGCAAACAAAAAAAATTGGACGAGTTTGGGGTCGGAGGTCTCGATTTGTTTTAAAAGGGATTACGATTTTTTGCGACCAGATCTAGCTGTAGTAGTTGATTTATTATTGTTAAAGTAATTTTTATGCTAATTGGATGCACGATAAGATGTGGCCGAGTGTTTGACCCCCTAATTTATTCTTGTTAAAGTTATTTTTATGCTAATTGCATACATGAAAACGATAAGATGTGGGCGAGTGGTTTCGAACCCCTGAGTTGTAAGATGTGTGTCAATCCTAGTCGGACCAAACCGAAGGATGTTTTCGAGAATTTGTGTTTAAGCCAATTGATATAACTTGTTTTTCTGATTATTATTGTTAAAAGAATTTCTTTATCCTTAATTGGGATAGCTTGTTTAAGCCAATCATGTTTAGGTGAACAGCCTTGTAATTGATACTACGCATGTTGCTATTTGTAATAGTTGATTAGCGATGGAGCAACGTCCATACTGTTATGACTATATCAGGCATGACCGCACACCGGAATCTGTAGATCTGTTATACCTACATCAGTATCATCGGGCCACTTTTGTATGGGAGAAAGAGGTCGTTTAAAAATATTGACTTTGGTTATTTTGTTTTATTATTGTTTGTTTTATTTACAAGATTGATTACTTTTGTATCATTATTTGTTTCCAGGCTAGAAGAAAGCCTGGAGAAGTTTTCGACCCATCTATTAACGAAATATTGAGAATCAAAAGGTATAGGTTCATTCCCGGGAAAGTCCAAACTGCAGATTTAAGGAGTTGATGTTCTACATCAGATTTTACGATTTTGGCAAATGGGGTATTTGTCACACATAGATAAAATTATTGTCACTGCTTTAGTAGAGAGATGGCGGCCAGAAACGCGAACATTTCACATGCCGCATGGTGAAATGACAATCATGCTACAAGACGTGTTATTACTACTACAGCTTCCGACTAGTGGACTTCCCATCACTGGTGTACAAGTTCCACGTGATTGGGAAGAATTATGTGTTGAGTTACTTGGTCAAGATCAAATAATTATTTTTCAGGAATGGCAGAAGGAGAAAATATGGTGACAACTATTGAGAATGCTAAACTAACTTATTCCAAACGAAATAAAATTTCTCAGGTTTATATTGTTGTTCATCTACTCAATTAAAATTATGCTAAAATAAATCATTATATTGCGTGTTGCTTTTTCTAGATGGTTGTCATGGTGGAGACTTTCATTCCTAATGGTTTAGGTGATGCAATAGTGAATTTGAAGGTTTGATGTTTAAATTTTCATAACCCAAACATAAAATGATATTAACGTTATCGAATGTTATTTTAAAGGACCCTAGTGGTACCATTAATGCAAGCATTCATAATAAGGTCTTCACTGAAGTAAGTTTTAACATCGGGGTCGGAAATGCTTTGATTCTTCAGAATGTAAATATTTACTGTTTATTAAGTTCATAAATCCATATGTGAATTATACTTATATATTTTTTTAGGTGGCCATATTTTCTCCATTCAAGCGCGTATTTGCATTGAACATTACTTTGCCGAATGTGGTCAAAGTTTTTGCAAGCACTGGGCAAACATCGAGATAATTGATGGCCAAAATATGTAATTTTTAATTTGGTGTATTAAAATTGTGAAACTTGATCATTTGTAATATTTGGTGGAACCTTATAATTATAATTTGTAATATTTAGTTGCACTAAGTTTTATATCTTTTATTTTCATTTTATATTTTGTTGTAATCCTTTACAACCTCTAAATAATGACTATTTATCATTTCTTTCGGGTGCATTAGGTCCAAAATTGCATTTTTATATGTGTGATTGGTAAAAAAATATTTTCCTCTATGTGAATTCGCATTGCTTATGTCCAAAATCGCATACAAAGATTGGTAAAAAAATTAATTTTGTACGCATTTTTATATGCGTGATTGTGATTGGTAAAAGAAATTAATTTTATCCAAATTTGCATTCTTTAAAAAAAATTTTTTTTTTCCAGAAATCGCATTTTTCAACGCGAGATTGGTAAAACAAAAACTTTGTCCAAAATCGCATTCTTTTATGCGGGTTTGGATTTTATAAACAAATTAATTTTTGCATTCTTTCGTGCGGGATTGGTAAAAAATTAATTTTTTTTGTCCAAAATCGCATTCTTTCGTGCGGGTTCGCATTTTATTAAAAAATTGGGCCCTCTTGCGCCAGGAATCGAACTTGGACACCAAACTTTAGAATCACGCATGTAACCAACTGAGCTACAAAGCCACTTCGATTAGTATTGGTAAGCACTTTTAATTATTGGATGTTTTTGGTTAAATCCGGAAAAAAAAATTGGGTCCTCCCGCGCCAGGAATCGAACTTAGACACCAAACTTTAGAATCGCACATGTTAACCAACCGAGCTACAAAACCACTTCGATTAGTATTGGTAATCACTTTTAATTATTGTTTGTTTTTGGTTAAATCCCGGAAAAAAAAATTGGGCCCTCCCGCGCCAGGAATTGAACTCGCATGTTTATTTATCGTTTGCGTATCTCAGACCAAAACTTTACCAATCACACATTTTTTCAAGCGATTTTGGGCATTAATTTTTTTTCAGCTCTTGCACAAAGTCGTAACATTTTCTGAGGATTTGGTTTTGGAGCCGAGCTAATGCACAAAGTCGCAAGAGATTCGCGGATTTGGTTTTGGAGCTGATTTCCGAGCCGTGCACAAACTCGGAATAAAAAATATGACTTCGATACGAAATTGCAGGAAAAGTTGCGACTTCGGTACGAAATCACAGAAAAAAGTGCGATGTTGTGCAGCTCAAAATCGCATTGGCAAATGCGGTTTTGTACCGACCCCAGACAGTAAATTGATTTCCCGAGGACCCCTTTTTCACGTTAGCCGCTGACATCGTACATATCTTATCTTTCAGTTACAAAATATATGTTAAAATTACCACATAATTATTTACCATATTTTATGGCTTTTAATTTGAAGGATAAAAGGTAAATAGTCTAATAAAAATGATTTCATTATGTGTGATCCTATAATGAAATTGTTCTGTAAGACTGTAAAAAAATATTGGAAGGACCAACAACTACAGGATAGGGTGAAGGGATAAAAAGATAAGATAACCCACCAATCCATGGATGCACTCAAATATTGTTCATACTCATATTGGACTCTGCCTAACATATATCACAAAGGTGCATGCATCACAATTTAAGAATTTCCTGTATACACACACTCTCTGATGGTTCGTCAGACCGCCATTGATGCATTACAGCTTAGTGGAATAACTTCAGAATTTTTGTAATAAGTAAATCTGTATTAAAAAGTAAGAATAATTACATACAAAAGTTCATCAGGGTTTACTAAACAAGTCACCAAAACACAAGCCGAAATTACAGATGCAGTCAAGTACAACGCTAATTTCATATGCAAGTGTTGAGTCAACATGTCCCAAAAGTCCAATTACCCGGAACCAAGATGGTCCATCGACCATGAGGAAACATACCAAATATTGGCAATAGATTGACGCAATTCAAAATACGAGCAACGGTTTGAGCCTTTCGGCATGACAAGCCTTCCAATGAAGACACTTTTGCTATAATTATTAACTCCCACAGATTTTTGAACGCTCATCATCCAGCTCAACCGCTTGATCAACCAAGAAGAGTGGGCTTAATAAAATTACCATTGTTCGTCCATTCGTTCTGTTGAGAGCGTACACGGTCTGCATATGAAGTGGCATCCATTCGTTACTAATATATCAGGCTTAACTCTGACTATAACTTGATTGTCCATACTCATATCAATTATAAGCTAAATTTTAGTTCATTGTATTGGCTCTCTGGGTGAAAAAAATCAAAGAAAATTGACTCGGATGCATTTTCCCTCCAAGTTATTAATATCGATTGAACAAACGAAGATTGCATGCCAGGCCCATTTTATTAAATGATTAGTGAAGTTATTTTATTCAAAGAAAAATTTCAAAGTTATTTACTGCACTAAAAGTACTAGACATTCAATCAATGCACTGCTACACAATATCTAATATACGTCCCAAAAAATAACTATATGTGGGTCAAAACTAATGTCCAAGCTACTATCACCTAATTGCCGGAAATTTGAGGATATGCTATGAACATTATTCCGGTTGTTGACCAAATTATTGACATTCTCGGGTCGGTTGTACGTTATATCCGCTTCAACGGTATGGTTGCCTACCGTCCTATGATCCAGCATTTGTACTATCGTCCGACCAAAATGTGTACTGCAGTTTTGATTAATTTTTAGTTGTACCATCATCAAGATAGATACTTCATCATAGTTAATCCAATTTAGTAAACTATATATCTGCATAATAATCATTTAATAATATAAAAATACTCAATATTATTATTCATACCAACTAAAACTTCTATATCCGACCAACTACTAGCTAATCGAATAAGACAAATGAGTTTATGGTGTAACCAGTTGGATTGTATTATAAGCAATACAAAAGAATGTCCACATAATAACGTGTAAAAAAACGCCCGTTAATTGACTTATTAAAACCAATATCAGACTATTGCGATACATTAAATATATATGCCATTGTTGCTTCAAATATTATATAGCGAGTCAACTTCCTGCATATGTAAACTTGACTAGGTTTAATTCATGCTTTTTGTTCTTTCAAGCATGGTTGGAATATAAATAAATTATTTTAGCTTATCCTGGAGGAATATTAGCATGCTTCCGTATATAATAGCTCTACTTGACTTATTTGGGGAAGTCGCGGACGATTAATGTATAATTACTGATCTCTTATCAAATAGTACTCTATTAATCAAAACAGGAAGTCAAGAGAATAGGAAAAATTAAAATAGGACTCCACTAACTTTTTTATGAAAGGTATGATCTTATTCACCAAGATATTTACAGCTATTTGGTACGTCAATTTCCCTTTTAATTTGCGACGATGACCAATCAAAACATCACCACGAAAAAAATCTATTGAAGAAACGTAATAAAAAAAAAGTAACCAGATAGATAACTGAAAAAATCTAACGAAGAATCCTGAAGAAGAAAGTAAATCCGAAGAAAAAGTATTTGACGTGGGACAGGGAAAAAGTATTGGGCCCAACGTAAAGCCCATTTTGAGCCCTTATAAATACCCCCTCTCGTCTTCTTCATCCCAAATATCTAACCACTCCAAAATTCTTAACCCATCTCAAAAATGTCTCAGCTCAGATTATCTATCCCATTCCTTTTGGTTATTATTATTCCAGGTAATTATAATTTATTAGCTGCTTTCGAAACCGTTCTTTTTTATGTTGCTAATCTTGAAAACGACTGGGTACAGGTGTCGTTTCGACGACGTTCACGATAACGAACAAGTGCGAGTACACAGTGTGGGCGGGGATCCTCTCCAACGCGGGCGTAGCTGCACTCGACCCTACCGGATTCGCGCTCCAGAAAGGCGAGTCGAAGGCCGTAACTGCCCCGTCCTCGTGGGCCGGCCGAATGTGGGGTCGCACCTACTGTACCTCCGATTCCACCGGGAAGTTCTCTTGCGTCACCGGCGACTGCGGCTCCGGTACGATGGAGTGCTCCGGCAACGGTGCCCTCCCGCCGGCGACTCTCGCTGAGTTCACACTCGACGGTTACGGCGGGCAGGACTTCTACGACGTCAGCCTAGTCGACGGTTACAACCTCCCTATGCTGGTGGCCCCGGAGGGCGGGACGGGGCCGAACTGCTCGACGATCGGGTGCGCGGTGGACCTGAACGGCGCGTGTCCGGGTGAGCTGCAGGTGACGGGAGAGGGCGGGGGGCGCGTGGCGTGTAAGAGCGCGTGCGAGGCGTTCCAGCAGTCGGAATATTGTTGCAGCGGGGAGTACGCGTCGCCTGCCACGTGTAAGCCTTCGTCCTACTCACAGATCTTCAAGAAGGCGTGCCCTACCGCTTACAGCTACGCGTACGACGACGGTTCGAGTACCTTCACTTGCTCCTCCTCCCCCGATTACCTAATCACCTTCTGCCCCTCCCCTACCACCAGGTACTACGCCCTTAATACTTACTTCGTTTTTTATTTGATAATAAATTTTCCAGAAATTACTCTTTTCTTATTTTCCGGTAGAAGATACATTTTGCTGGTGGCAAATTATTGGCTTTCATTTCTATAATTTTATTTTAATAACCGACTAGGAGGATTAAACGGTTATAGAGTACAGTGAAAGTAACAGAGAAAAAGTCGGCGACTGATAAATAGGAACGTTGGCTTGGGTTGCGGGTGCAGTCTCCGAGATTTTTTAATAATGGGTTCTGTTATCGACGAAGCCGAGGGCCCACGTGATGGCCGCCCTCGAAGTTTGGAGCCATCTTTTAGTTTAGAACTTATTTTCGAGTTCGATAATAAATTTTGAGTCGAATTAAATTTTTTTTATAAATACATAATACGGCGAAATGTTTAGTTAAATCTAAGTATCGATAAAAAAATAATCCAGCAGAACCAACCAGTATCTTAAAAAGCGGTGCTGATATTATTTTCCCCGAATAAGAAGGGCATGGCTTGGCACGTCATCGTGTCTGGAGCATGTGGGGGAAGGAGTGCTACTTTTTTAAGTCCCGAAAATATCTGTCCGCTATTGCTCGAAAAATCTTTTATTTAAGTCGGTGATAGCAAAATCCGGTAACTCTAGGAAATATCTGCCGCCGGCCCACCCCATCCCACATTCCCACCCTTTTTTATATATTTCTGTTATTTTTTCTGTCTTATTTAACGGTTAGTTTTGCCCTGGGCAGCCAAAAAGCGTCCCAAGATCAGAGTCCGGACACCACCACAAGCCAAAGCACAGGCACGGGTAGCAGCAGCAATTCCGTTAACGGCACCATGGTTTACGAGGGGGCCCTGAACCAGAGTAATGGAGCTTCTTCACCACCCACGTGCTCCCACGTGCTGTTTCTTGTCGGCGTCGTGGCATTGATCTGCCAGCTGGCGATACCCTTCTAGCTTCATCTAATGTCTCCATCGGTTTGTGGGGGGAGATAGATAACGGCAGCGTGTTAGTTGTTGGAGGCCCGGACAGAGTAGGGCCCAGCCCACGATACTTTTCGTTGATGGGCCATTTGATCCGACTCGCCTTGGCCCACGTTACCATGTTAACGAGTCATAGCGGAAAGGAACGGCTCACCCACCCACCCGTCCACTTGAATCACAACTGACTCGTCTCATCTAAGTTCGATATCTGCCAAGTAGTTTAGGTGAGGAATCATGGTAATTAGAGTAGGGAGATTTTTTTTTTAGGTAGGATTATAGAGATATATAGAAATTCGAGGGTGGGATTGCGATTTAAGATTGGGATATGATATGATTCATTTGGTGGTTATCATGATCATATATTTACAATAATGTGTAACCACCGCATTTGGTGCGAGCCAACAAAATGAAATGAAATGATATTTGTCCTTTGTATTTGATGTTTGACAGCCACCCACATAATGGAGAGAGATTTCAAGAAAAAGTTGTTGAACTTTTAGCGGTATGTAAATTGGCAATTTGATATTGGGATAACTTAAAGAAAGAAGAATAGTTTGGGATGTGTGGGTGGTGATGATGTCGCTGATGCATTGATGTTTTGCCTGTAATTGTCTAACCTAAGGGCTCGAGCTAGTAACAATCTACCTATGAGGTGTCGGCCAAGCGCAATAAAATGTATTTATAGATGCAAAATAATTGTTCCATCTTATATCCGGTTAAACTTACAGTCATATTTTGTATTAAAATTTTACTAATATAAAAAATTGACGATTGAGTAGTTCAACTATGAATAAGATCTAGACACCGAAAATTTGACGTAGTCATGAATAAGTGAATATTATAGTTGAAATCTCCTTCTTGTAGGAATAACCCGTACCGGCTTTCCAAAATACAAAAATGAAGAATAGCTTGGCATAGGTCAGTTATAAATAATTATGAAAGCCTAAATGACTAAATTAATTTTATCCAAATGCACATTTGCTAATCAACGAAATGCACATGTAGAAACTCAACGAAAAGAAATTGCATTTAGGCTCTAAGGCCCATGCATTTGGGATGAAAAGCCCATAAATAAAGCCTTATCTTTTGGGCATATGGGCCATTGACAATCCCAAAAGCTTGCGCTTAGAGGCCCATCTAAATCCCATCATTTATGCCCAAAAGCCCATACGATGTGCGCACAGGCCTAACAAAAACACAACATTTTTACCCAAAAGGCCCATGCCGCAGGCACGTGCGTTTGGTTACAGAGGCAGAACAAAATCCCAGCATTCGGGACCTATACCATAGGCGAAGGCCCATATTGTTGGGCTCGAAAGCCCACGTGAAAGCCCATAATAGACATATTTCCAGAATTTGGGCCTGAAGGGCGTCTAAAATCTAAAAAAGCTCATATGCATGTTAATTACTTGCACAGTTGCACATCAAAGATACAATATATATAATCCAGTTAGAAATTTGATACAATTACTAGCAATTCGGTTGATGGAGAGATCTCAGTGGAAATATAATTTCATATTCTTCAAAAGTGGATATTGCAATACCACGTACATGTAACAGACAAAGCACGTTGAGCTTTAGAAAGTTTTTTTAGCACTAGTAAGCTCAAAATGGAATTGACCCATAAAAGCATGCATGGCCCCCATTAAGAAAGAATGACCCATTACCACGTATGGTAGCGTCACCACCTTATCTTCTCCCTTTGAAAGCGTATTGATGATCTACTTATCAAATTAGTTTGATGAAATTTGGCCACCAAAAAGAGAAAGGGGAACATTAGGAGGATATCAAAAGTATATCCGCAAGAAATTATAACATTGACGACGCTGACTCTAAATATAAAAGATAAGCAATGCGAATTTGTTGTTATAACTATCTTAACAAGTATTGAGTTTCCATCATTAGAATCGGTGCAACGTTATAAATTTGAAATTTTTTTTATCACATTTAAAAATTACTCAACTTAAACCTAAATTATTCGACAAAAATTTGCGTTTGAATACACTCGAACTGTATAACAAAAATTATATAAAAGTTGAAAAAAATTGAAAGGAAAAGAGTGTCCTTTAATTACTGGATGAGGTCTTTCTTCAATTTGGTCGCCGAATGACGCTAATCTTTTCGGAAAGTAAGGAAAAGAAGTGGAAAAGGGAAGCCGGAAGAAACATAGGTGACCTAGCATATTATCCAAACAGATGCTTTACACGATGGATAACATGGAAAAAGGACCATTCTCAATTCTAAATAAAGGATGTAGTACTAATCGCAAAGGAACCAGTAGCAAGCATATATTTTTTTTGGTGGAATAAAATTGTGGGTAAATTGTTTCCACAATTCCGGGGCGGGTCCAAGGATTACGGTATTTAAACCCCTCCCAATCGCCGTTGTGGGGGATCGATCCGCAGACCTCCCTACCAAGCACATTCCCTTTGTGTTGCAAAAATCCAGTGTAGCCACTTGCAGAAATTCTGCAATACATGTATTCCCTTTGTAATGTCATTTGCGGACATCTCGGTATCAGTTTATCAATAGGATCTCGGGGTTTTTCTTTTGGAGCACTGTGGGATCAACTATAGTATTTTTTTTATATGTAGATTTGATTTCAAAATCTTCTTAAAAACATTTAATTGTTTACTATTGATATCATCATTAGTCCGAGATCGGGATTTTGACAAAGAAAAAGATTGCATTTTTTTATTATCAAATTTCACGTTATATTTTCGTGAACTGAAAGATCAAATTAAGTTCAACTTCCATTGTATCATTGTCTTAAATATGGAAGAACATCGAACCTTCCTAAGAAATATGTGAATCATAATCTCTCATTTCTGACGAGGAGCAGTTTAATTGTCAACAATCAGTCATCACTAATGAATCTAACTTACATCTGTGTGTCCTCTGTATCCAGCATTATTTCGTTTCTGTATATGATTAATACAACTTTTATCTACAAGTAAAATTGGATATTTTCCATAACGTTCCATTTCGTTTGCCGTCAAGACGGGGTACCGGGGACGACAATGTCAGGTCTCGAAACAATATACGTCTTTTTAAAAATCAAATTCGAATTTCAGTTTAAATTTTAATTTTCCAAAGACATGTTACCTTTCCCATTGGCCAGCATTCACAAATTCGAGATGTATTTTTGTAATGCATATGAATCATTAGGTGAGGCAAATCCTCAATAAATATAGATGAATTGGCTCTCGGTTAACGAAAAAACCTTCTTATTTTTCCTCATATTCCATAGCATCATCATACACTTAAAATTTTTTTTTTCGAGTTTTGAAAATTCAATATTTAAATTTGATTATGGTGTTAAACTTTCATTGTATCATGCAGTCATTAATTTACTGATGTATTGTAGTCACAAATTTATTTGAAAAATTAAATTAATTATTTAATCGAATCGAAAGATCTTTAAAATCAGTGTTACTACCACGTTACATCCATATTTTTTTCCTACAAATAATTTTTTTCCAAAATGAAGTTCCAAAAAAATTGATTTTAGGCAGCATGTACTAATCTACTACCTAATTAACATTTCATTAACTAGTATACTTTATTATAATTTAATTGAAGATTTAAATTGAATAAAATTGTTAGAAGGAAAGTGAATTAGTCAACATATTATCCTGATATACTCATAATGTATTTGGAAAAAAGTGTGGAAATACTTAATATCTTCACAACAGCAAACGGAGATCAAAACGGGCAGACGTGGTCCATATGGAAGATCCCGAAATCTGCTGCCCTTTTTGCATATGCAGCGTAGACATTCCACTTTTGCATGACAACACATGGTTTTCTGCCTTTATCGAGTCTTGCAATATTTTCTGCTGGCTTCCTTTTTCCTATTTTTAAATTTTATCATCCCCTGACTCAAGCAAAAATTTCTAATATATAATTAAACTATAATTATGTATTCGATATAATTTGATTTTAATGATTGGTGCCCTTTTTGCGCAGGGAGCTCGGAAACAGTGAAACATATTTTCTTTGCGTGCCCCTTTGTTCTCAATATATGGCATACGGCAAGGGTGCCAATTCCAGTTCTTGACTCCGATAACATAAACGTAGTTATTGAAAGTTAGTTGAATACGGAAGACAAAGGTGAACAGAGTAGGCGTGTGATTGTCTTATGGGTGATTTGAAGAATTAGAAATAGCATCATTTTTTATCCGGAAAGGGAAATTGTGATTCTTGATGAGTTATCAAAAGGTCTTAACCTCTGGCAGGAGTTCTCGGAATTGGACGGTACAGGTGCTGTGCATGGAAATCCTCGGGTTCTGCGTTCGGGGTTTTTTAAAGTAAACGTTGATGCGGGTTTATGCTCGGGAGGTGGCGGGCAAATAGGGATTGTTGTTCGTGATGATACTGGTTCTTTTGTTACGACGGTAACCCAAGTCTTTCCACATCTTCAGCATTGACTCTTTTGGAGGGGCATGCTCTACTCTCGGGGTTGGAACTGGCGCAATTTTTAGGCCTCGAAAGGGTAGTAATCGAAACTGATTGCTTACCTGTTGTCACTCGTTTCGTCAATGCCACGTCCGACAGAAGTGACTGCGAATATTTTAGAGGATTGCAGACACGTACTCCCTCATTTTAGACAGGTTCGAGTTCATCATGTTCGACGTGAGGCAAATTCAGCTGCACATGAGCTGACCAAGATGATAATGCCGCCTGATCGTGATATACTTGTCTTCTCATGGCCGCCGGACTGCATTCTGGATGTTATTGCGAAGAAGGCTACTTTTCAGAAATCCAGTTAATTTACGTTATTTTCGCAATAGAGTTGGTTATGGTAGACATGGTGATCTCTTCAACATTGTGCGGTGTTATCGATGGTGCTCTTTTTTATTATCCGGTTTTTTTCCTGTTTGCGACAGTTTTTTCTGGATTGGGTTTTTTGAAGGGTCTTTGCTATTTTCAATGTGTTCTTAGTTGCTTCAGTGTTGTTCAATCACTGTTGTACTGTTTGACCCAATTAATGAATGAATCTCTTTCCGGAAAAAAATATATAATTTGCTTTTAGTATTTATCGTCTTCCAATGAAGACCAAGTGTGGCCTCCCCTCTAATCAAAAAAATAAAGATCAAGTGTCATGTCATCTAAATATCTAGATTGGTTATTTATAGTTTTATACGTCGGTGTCTTATCCTTTTTATAAATTCGTTGCTGACCTGAGCAGTTTGGCGGGGTAAACTGATGTGTTTTTTTAATAAATGAACTTTATTTATGTCAATATAAACATTAACATGTTGCTTTAATATAAGGAATTTTTCGTTTACAAAATTTTTAATAGAAAAAGAAAATTTTAAAAAAACAATCATAAATAAAATTTTCCGTTAGAAAACTATAAATATCAATCAAAATAAAGATAAACGATAACTCAAAATACCAATAAGGTAGTAATAATGAATTGCGATTTTTAAAGCCTTTTGCTTACAAAAATTCTGTTTATGCAAAATAAAAACATCCGTAAAAAAGATTAACACCCCCCATCCTTATTACCACTTACAAATGAAATTTAACAATACCAAACTATATATATAACTCAAAATAATGATTAACAATAATTCTAATACCAACATAATCAAAATGAATTGCTGTCAGAAGTGGGATTTGAACCCACGCCCTCTCTCGAAGACCAGAACTTGAGTCTGGCGCCTTAGACCACTCGGCCATCCTGACTATTTGACAGATGTTTAATGTTAATAGTAATAACAATTAAAACAGGAAGAAGAATCGTTTCTAAGCCGTGTAGGGTCCAGCACCAAAGTTTTATCCACGGCGCCAAACACTGTACCAACAGTGACGTGGATCAGCATTAATACAGCTAAATAATAATCGGAGACATCCCACGTCTTTTAGTTTTTAGCCATACCAAAAATGTGAAATCAGTTCATATACTCCCATGGATTCAGTTAAAAAAAAAATCTTTAAATACCATTTTTGATATAAAAAAGATAAAATCAAGAAATTTCTCTTTAAACAAAATTCGAAAATACTTGATACAATATTTATACCAAATATTATGAAAAAATAGCATCATTTGGGTGATGATATGATCGGGCTCAGCCCAGTAACCCTTTTAGCCAATTTACTTCCTCGTGCCTAACCCCCTGGCCGACGTCCGTACTACAGTATGCTTTAATAAATATCTTTTTTTTGCGTGTAAATTAATAAATATTTTTTTTGACATTAAACAACTCCTGCCACACAGAAGAAATCATTAAACAACGCTTCACCGACAGCCCTATTTTCCTGCCGCGGTGAAATTGAAATATTAAAGCAAAGGAAAATAAGTGTAACAACGGTAATTGTTGGCAGATAATTGAGTTTCTCTTTTGGCAGGAGAGATAATTGAGTTGACAACGTTGTCCTTTGGCGTTAACAACAAGGTGTTTTTCTCGATTATTGAAATAGTTATTTTAAGTTAATTTAATATTTTTTACATTCAAATTATGAGAATAATAGAATATATCAAT
The DNA here is from genome assembly GCA_012979155.1 of Hypericum perforatum. Classification (NCBI taxonomy): domain Eukaryota; kingdom Viridiplantae; phylum Streptophyta; class Magnoliopsida; order Malpighiales; family Hypericaceae; genus Hypericum; species Hypericum perforatum. The sequence goes on along the minus strand of SOPF01027753.1, from coordinate 3,012 downwards.
ATAAAAACTTTTCAGGCTTATAGTAATTTTGTAATCGGCTCCTAAATATATATTATCGAGTAGTGTATAGTTTGTTGAAAATATAAGCTGTTAAGAATTTATCAATTGTCTTAAAAAATTAATTTAATATAAAAATTTAATATGATATCAAAATATATTAATCCTTATCTCCAATAATTCTGTTTCCCAGAGATGTAATAAAAATCTAACGATGATAACTAATGTTTATTTAATGGTTTTCAACTATTTCCTAAAGGCGGGAATGACGGATATGTGAAGTCGGTTACACGTGGCAACGAAGGATGCGAGACCACAATAATGTTCCCACCGTCCCACAGGCGGAGGAGACAGTGTGATGCTCTTCCCTATAAACTCCAATTTCCAATTAACTCCGCTTCCATGGTTCTCGATGCAGCGTCAAAACCCTAAAACAAACTCCCCCGCTTTTTAAAATTTAACCCTCTCTTCCCCGGGCCTTCGTGTTTTAACTTTTAAGTGATATGACTTCGAATCAATTAGTCGATAATTATGTTTTGGAAATAAAATTAAATAATATTAGAAATCGATTTCAGCAAGATTTTTTCACGAAGGTGATAATTTCATGCACGAAGAATCACTGCTAATAGATTAATATCCACCAGTAGAGGGAGGCAGTTCCCGTTTATAGCGCGTGCGTAAAAAGAATCCAATAAGCTAGCTAGCCGTGGAGATTCATGACCATTTTTTAGATGAAATACTAGCGCCATTAATTTGTGGCGAACGTACTATTTTTGTTCACGATAAGTAATTAAATTAAAACGAAATTCGAGTATTTATCAATATAAAAATGTTAAATATTTGTGTTGCACGAAAAAAACGAAGCAAGTTAAAGACGTTCCAGAATTATCGTTTCAAAATGGGTCTAATTATGAACTACGACTAAAATAGATCAAAACTATGAACTAAGCTATGAGCTAAGTTAAGCAAAACGAATAATGTTGTTGTAGTTGTGTTAGTGATAATCTTTTCCTTTGTCCAAGTCCTCTTTTTATAGACGCCTTGACTTAACTTCCCGGTCTTAGAATAGAGACTCTAAACTTCTTTAATGCACGAAGATCTTCGAAAAAATAGGAAAATATGTGATTCAAGATCGAATCCCACATAATCCGACCTAATTGATGATCATGCATTGCCTAGGTAAATTCAAACTCATCTCTTTTAAATTCAGAAAGATACACCACATAGTCATGTATACGGCATAGGAAAGTCACAATTTGTTTATATTTAATTCAGAAAAATACACCAGTTTGGTATATGAAAATTTTAAATCGATATCCAAAGATAATGAAACTCGATCCTAAACAAAAAATCCAAGTATGCAAACCAAATAACCTTACTTAGAAGAAAAAGTTCTAGACTTGCATCATATATACTTATAATACACATTCACCTAGACCTTGAAATTATACACTATTACCCCATGTCAATAGCTCAATCGCGACTTTTTGATCGATTTTAAAATATTCGATGTTTTTTCCACCCATGATAAAAAAAAATCCCCCCACACGCCTACAATAAGAAGGAACCTTCACAATACATAGGAGAAAAAAACTATGTTATGTTGTCAATTCGGAATCAAATTCCAATCCAACCAACGGAATTGAAAGATGTCAATCGTAGAGGAAACGGACGCAGTTAAGCATGGAGGTAGCCTGATTGATGAATTGAAAAACCAGGGAACAAAAACGCGCGGAGATGAAAAGCTGAGATTCGCCAACAATTTTTCTCCAAACACGTTAAATGAGTGGAACTAATTTCCAGCACATGAATTGTTTTTCTCTAACGACGCCTTTAAAAGAATAATTGAATGCGTATAATCAGGCTGGAATCTCTTAGGTCGGCTAAATGAAGAAGAATTATGGATTGTCTCCCACTAAAAAAAAACTGTATGAAATGTGGAAGGGCGCTTTGGAATCTTGTAAAGGTCAAAAGGAGAAACGAACATATCTTTGCTGAATTTGCTTAAATTGGATGGATTAAGTGTCAAATAGAAGATTGTATATGTCGTTGATTGATAGATAGCTAGCTGCTACGTTGCAATAGTGCCCAATCTATTTTATTATACTTCATCCAATCATTGCTAATAAACTAAGCATGGAGACGATTGATTATTTTTTTCTTTTTAAAAAAACATAATTTGGTACCAGATATTTAGAAAATTAATTCAAATTCAAATAGAATATTTAAATATCAAATGGTGGAAAAATAAATTAGACATATAAAAGATTATATTTATAAAAAAAATTAGTAAAAATCTTAATAATAATATTTGATATTTATTATACCCATTAATGCTAATAATCATCCATCTATAAAACTTTAAACAACTCAAATTCATTTTGATTCAAGTGCACACCAAATGACCAAAAGCAGATGATTATTCGGAGCAGCAAAAGACTCCCTTGCTACGGAAGTCGAACTTATATTTCGGTATATATTTGTCAATATACTATTAAAAATTTAGATTCGTAATCGTTATACTCACAATCTCCTCTTCTCTTAAAAATGTTATCTCTCAGATGAACGGGATTAATTCCTTTAATTAAACTAAAAAAATGAATTTAAAATTCGTTAATATAGTAAAATTAAACTCAAAACAATTTTATTACTAATGAAAATTTAGTCCAAGTCGAACAAGATGAATGATTTCCTTTTTCATGAAAACTTCTTGTATTGCTCGTGATCTAGAGCCATGCCAAACCTTGACTACCAAGTATCAACGCAACTACATCTCTCATTGACCTGAATTGACACACTAATTCAGCCGTCACCCATATATATTTTTCTGTTTATTATTACAAAAAGAATATAGAAAAGAAAAGAGACAGCTCCTACTTCCAATCCGCTATATAAAGAGTCGACGCGCAAGTGACATAACTCCCTTCCCTTTGCATCATCAGAAAAAATCCTCCCAAACCCACAAACTCCCTTCCTCCGCCAATATATCTTCCTCTCACAATTCAACATCTAACT
>SOPF01027750.1:202748-230062 GCA_012979155.1 Hypericum perforatum | reverse complement strand
ATACAACCAAGCAAACCAGCAATGCAACGAAGCAAACCAGTAAAATAACTAACGAAATGAGTAATACAACAAAATAAACCGGTAATATAACCAAGCAAACCACCAATATAATTAACGAAACCAGTAATGTAACTAAAAAAACCAGTAATACAGCCAACCAAACCAGCAATGCAAAAAATAAACCAGCTATGCAAACCGAACAAACCACTATGTAGTTAGTGGATGAATAGTTAGTGGATGAATAGTAGTGGTGGATAAATTGACTTTTATACTCTCCTCAGTATATACTAAGGAAAGGCATCGTCAGCACCATTCCCACTCCCCAACGTGAGGGGATGTAAATCAACGATCATTTAGTTTTGTAATTCAAGTTTTTTAAATAATTCATTTTAAATATTTGTCGGTGAAGTTGGTCTAAATTTTCACTCAGTTCTAATCTAATTGTTGCATTGAATATAATAAACATTTCTAAAATGATATTAGTAAAATTGGAGAAAAATATCATTTTATACAAGTTATTATATAAGAGAGATTTACGTTTTTTTCCTCTATAAATAATTATTAAAATTTTGAATAATAAATACATAAAAAATTAAAAAATTATTTTATCTATATTCGAATTACCTAAATCTATTAAATCATTCGGATATTATATTTGATTGATAAATTTTCTTACAACAAAATAACATTCACAATAATTATTTTAAGATCATTGAGAAGATAAATGTATATGTAAAATATGTGAAACATGTAAGTTTTAACACAAAATAGTATCTTTAAATATATTTTTTGAATTTGTAAAATATATGTACTAATTACAAAATTTCACTTTATACAAAAATAATGACCACTAGAATTTTCTGAAATACGTATCATTTATCATGATAGAGAAAATATCACATTTTTACAGTAGTTCTGACTCGGGACTAAGACTTTTTATCAATTTAAAAAAATTATCACTTGAAAAAATAACTTTATAGAGATTTTATTGTATCCGGATACATTTTATAAACAGAAAAAACGTGAGAAAATCCCATAACATAGTAGTGAAGAGTGAGACCCTTTACTCTGACATATTTTGTCCTTCCCACTCATCGGCTTTAATTCCTGTGGTCGTCGAGAAGGGAAAAAGAGAGTGAGTTTATATCAATTGACACAAGTTAGCTCGTGAGAAGAGATAGCTTGCATTGTTTCCCTCTCGTGTTCCTCTCCGGCTTGGACAAAACAAGATAACAAAGAAACTAAAGAGTACAGGTTTTTCATCAGACACACACAGAGATGGCAGATGAAGGACTAATTGGTTCAAGCTTATGGCAACTAAGTGGTTCAAGCTTATGGCAATCGGGTCAATCCGGATACGAGCACGTCTGGCCGGTATTATCTAAACCAGTTTTACTTTGATGTCTTCCCATTTGGTGAGTTTTGGTTGAAGTAACGCTCGGAATTTGCAGGAAATGGAGTTCGGATGGCGGATTATTCTCGGTACCTCGTTCGCCTTCTTTGGAGCAGCTTGTGGAAGCATAGGTGGCGTTGGAGGTGGTGGCGTGTTCGTTCCGATGCTGACATTGCTCATCGGGTTCGATCAGAAATCGGCCACCGCTGTATCCAAGTGTATGATCATGGGCGCGGCGGGATCAACGGTGTATTATAACCTGAAGCTAAGGCACCCTACACTTGATCTGCCCCTTATCGACTACAACCTCGCGCTTCTTATTCAGCCGATGCTAATGCTCGGCATTAGCATTGGAGTCGTTTCCAATGTGATATTCCCCGAATGGCTTGTCGCGGTCCTTTTGATCTTGCTCCTCCTAGGTACAAAAGACAGAATCAAGTCAAATCCTTAGTCTCCAGATTACTGCTTTAATTTTGTATTGACAAATTGCAGGTGCAACAACAAAGTCCTTCTTTATGGCTATCCAAACTTGGAAACGAGAAAACATAAAGCTACAGGTAAGAAGAAACGTTTCTCCGGATAAGAAGTGATGCACTCGTCTCTTTTTCTTCGAGCGTACATACCTTTATGTACTGATCGATTAGTTCGGCTTCTGCTTCAGATCGCTGCAAACCTATCAGGTCCTTCAGGTACATTGTCTGTTACTCCTTTTTTCCGATATGTAAATGTCTTCTCCCATGTTTGACCAGCTGTGAATCGACCTCTAATTGCAGATGCCAACTGCGACGAGAAGTACCAATCTCTTCCAGCTGGTCCTGACGACAATGAAACCAAGAAATTAGAGATACCTGCTTTACAGAACATTTACTGGAAGGAACTTGGACTTCTCTACTTCGTTTGGGTCTCTTTCCTCGTACTACAGATTGCCAAGGTCATCTAGTTCTTCCTCTTACCAACTCTCTATCTTTTCGACTCCCGGGTTTCAACGTTTGACCAGTAACAGATGCTAATCAGTTTGATGTTTCTCGCGACAGAACTATACAACAACTTGCTCGACATCATTTTGGGCGCTCAACTTGCTCCAGGTAATCTTCACCTGATATCATCTTAAGGACTGTTGGAGAATTTCGAATTCAAAGCCGAGAACTGTCGGAACTTGGTTCTGCAGGTCCCGGTGTCATTTGGGGTATTTTTGTATGAGGCAATAGGCCTGTACAAAGGGGTAAGGAAGATTTCCTCGCAGGAAGAGCAAGTTCTGAGCTGGACCGTGCCTCGGCTTATGGTGATCTGTGTTTGCTGTGTGATGGGTGGGATCGTTGCCGGGATGCTTGGACTTGGTGGAGGATTCCTGATGGGCCCAATGTTTCTGGAACTGGGAATGCCTCCTCAGGTAAGGCCATTCCTTGCATATGAATTTACGGAGCTGATATTCGGATACCTATCGGACTGACCGATTCGATCTTTTTGGCCAGGTTTCAAGTGCCACAGCCACTTTTGCCATGACCTTCTCCTCATCCATGTCTGTGGTTGAATACTATCTCCTCAAGCGTTTCCCTGTTCCTTATGGTAACTCATTTCTTTTCGTCTAAGTTATTTACGCGGGATTAACCTGCTCCGATACTATCATATCCACACTTCCGATATGGAATTCTCAACAATTATTTTCTTAGGACCCTCGATTCAAATTTGATTCAATTTACTTCTGCAAATCTATCTCTTGCAGCTGCCTACTTCACTGCAGTGGCTGTCATTGGTGCATTTGTGGGACAACATATCATCAACAAGCTCATTGCTTTGACTGGAAGGGCATCACTTATTGTCTTTGTCCTTGTCTTCACAATTTTCACAAGCTGCATACTTCTAGGTAAGAAATTCAAGTTTTTTGCGGCCAGATTTCCGGATGTGCTTTCAAAATTTGACCATGTTCGACTCTAAATACGCGAGTTTTCTTGATTCCGAATTTTGAGTTTTTTGTGTACAATGGAATAGGTGGGGTCGGAACAATCAACACCATCCAAAGGATTAAGCAAGGCGAATACATGGGGTTCGAGGACCTTTGCTCGTACGAGACTTGATCAACACCTTCAAACAAACCAGACGTAATCATAACTAGAACAATTATATTCGATTGAACTGAAAATTCAACTCTATTATCTCCTGTTTTTATATCAGTTGAAACATTATGTTTTTAAAAATTAGAGATTTTATTACAAATGCAAATGAACGTTTATAACCAAGCAATAAATAAATTAGATTAACATGTTCGACTTATTCTTCGTACATATAAACATAAATGACTTCGGTGCTGAACACTAATAATAATATTAATAGTATTAGGCTAAACTCAAAGAAAATATAGTGAGAAAAAATTACGACAATAAAAGATCACTAAGAAAAAATTAATTTTTTCTCATAGTGTATTTACATGATATGGAGTAAAAATTTACTGGCTTATAACTAATTATCAAATAACGAAACCTAGTTAGACCTGACCATTTGTCGAATTAGGTCGAACTCGAATCGAATTGGTTCGAATTCGAATTTATAAAATCTTAAACCGTATTCGATTCGTCTAAAGACGAATCGAATTCGAATTATTAATTATCGAATTATGGTCGAATTATAGTCGAATTCGATCGAATTCAAATTAGTTTGAATAAGCATTGAAATTTTTTTGGAAAATAAATAAACTAAAGTCTGGATTTACATTTAATGTACAAAATTAAGTTGACTATGACTCAAAGTTTAGAGTGTAAGGTTTTAAGATTTATGGTCTATGATTTGAAATTTAATGTTTTAAAGGTTTGATATTTAAGGTTGTAAGGTTTAGAATTTGTGGTTTTAAGATTTTATGTTTGGGATTGTAAGGTTTAAACTTTGGGATTTAAGGTTTATGGTTTAAGGAGTATGATGTTAAAGGTCTGTAGGGTTTTAGATTTGGGATTTAAAGGTTTAAGGTTTATGATTTTAGAATTTAGGGTTTGAGGTTTTAGGGTTTAGGGTTTAGGGTTTAGGGTTAAAGGGTTTATGGTTTTAGGGTTTATGGTTTAGGGTTTAGGGAATATAAGGTTTAATGGTTCTAGGGCTTGAGATTTGGGATTCAAAAGTTTATGGTTTATGGTTTTAGAATTTAGGGTTTGAAGTTTCAAGTATTTAGGGTTTGAAATTTGAAGGTTTGGAGTTTTAGAGTTTAGAATTTATGATTTGAAATTTTATAATTAAGGTTTTAAATTTAGGATTTTATATAGTTAAAATTATATGATAAATATGACTAATATATATAATTAGTAAATTTTAGAAATATTTTATTTATCTTAAATTTTTAATTAGATAACTAGAGAATTTAGATTGAAGTGTGTAAACTTTAAATAATAAAAAATAATATTTATAGGATTTGAAATATTTTTTAAATTATTAAAAAATAAAAATTAACCCAAGAAAACAAAAAAAAAACCCACCCACCCCAAATTTTTTAATTCCAACCTTCCCTCTCCACTTTTCCCCTCAAAACTCTCTCCCCCCCTTTGTCCTCCATTTGTTTTAGGTCTTCCTTTCCTTTTCCCTCCATTTTTTTAATTTCACTCTCCTCTCCCCCCTCTTTTTCCCATGCAACCTCTTCCTTCATTTTTTAAATTTTCCTCTCTCTTCCATTTTCTGAATTTTGTAATATATATATATACAAGAATTTAATACGAATTCAACTCGAATCGAATTCGAATTAAATTCTTCGGTTTGACGAATTATAAAAATCATAAACCGTATACAATTCGTCTCATAACGAATTCGAATCGAATTTTTGACGAATCGAATTGGTAACGAATCGAATCGAATTTTTGACGAATCAAATTATGTCGAACTGCGAATTGAATTCTAACAATGGTCAGGTCTAAATCTAGTGTTCAAAAAAAATGTTCAGTATACTTCGAAACGACGTAGTTTATGGGAAAACATTTGGTGGCAAAGATAGCGTGGGGATGAGGACTAACGGCAACGGAAACCAAACCATTGTCCTCTGCCCATTTCTATAAATTATTTTATTATCAAAATCAAAGAAAGAACCAAAAACATATTTAAAAATAAAAAATAAAGAAGAACAATATATATATATATATATACCTGTTCGGTTGTTCCTCGTCGAAACCCTAGAATCCCCAATTCCCCAACCTCTCACTTCGTCACCTCGGGTGCCAAAGGAAACAGGCGGGAGAGAGAGAGAGAGAGAGAGGAAAATGGTGTTCTACTTCAAAGCCCGACCCGAGGTAGGTGACTACACCATCTTCATGGGCCTCGACAAGTACGAGAACGAGGAGCTCATCAAGTACGGATTCCCCGAGGACGTCTGGTAATAAACCCCTTCTTTTTTTTTCTTCCGAATTCTCGGTTTTTACGGACTTTGTTTAGGGATTCGGGTGGAAAGTTTGCGTTTTTATAGGTAAAGATCGAATCTTTGCGCGGTTGGAAGATTGTGTGATGAGGGGAATCGGATAGGAGATTGGTCTTGTGAGAGAATTTTCGGGTTTATTATATGTATTTTGTGTGAGATGAGAGAATTCATTTGATTGGGGAGGAATCCCATTCTGGGTTCTTTGCGCGGTTGTGCAGGTTTCATGTCGATAAGATGTCATCTGCTCACGTTTATTTGAGATTGCACAAGGGTCAGACAATTGACGATATCAGCGAAGGCCTGTTGGAAGACTGTGTGCAGCTTGTTAAAGCGAATTCTATCCAAGGTGAAATGCTTTTTGTAATTTTAAATCTTTATGCTCTTGTTTTCGTGGCTGCTTCTTCCTGATTCCTTACTGTGTGACTAACATACCGCAACGAGTACCAATGCAACCTCAGACTCAAGAAAGTTGTCGGTCTCGTGGGATTGCCTATCTTACGTAATTGATGTTCATTTGGGTCGTCTTTGCTGCTGCAGGAAATAAGATGAATAATATTGATGTTGTATACACTCCTTGGGCCAACTTGAAGAAAACTGCATCCATGGAAGTTGGGCAAGTGGGCTTTTACAATTCAAAGAATGTGAGTGATTGCTTATGATGTTCATACATTCATATCTTCTGTTCTGCTGTCGTGAGTAGTGGATGATTAGACATATTCTTGCTATGGTACATACAGGTTCGGGAGGTTAGGGTTGAGAGGCGAATCAATGAGATAGTGAATAGATTGAACAGAACAAAGGTCGAACGAAAGCCAGATTTGAAGGGTAAGCGTTTGCAAGTAATGCTTCTTTCACTTATTCTGCAAGGTCCCTGTTTCAGTTCAGATGTTGTCATCTTGGACTACTCTCTTCTGTAGCTTATCGTCAGGGGTATATACTTTATGTTCCTCATGTCGGTTCTGGTTGTTGATTCGTTACAGCTGAGAGAGAAGCCGTCAATGCAGCAGAGCGAGCTGAGCGAAAGCTTCAGATGAGAGATAAAGTGAGTCCAGCAGTGTTGTTTCTTTTGTGTAATACTCAGGGTTAGTTAACTGCTCTTTTGCTTGTAGTTATTACTCTGATTGGGGTAAGAGGCCCCATTAAATTTTTCGCATTGCAGAAACGGCGGGAGGACATGGCCAGGATGGAGAAGGATAAGCAAGCCGAAATCCGGAGCTACAAGAGCTTGATGGTCTCAGATAAGATGACATCGAACAAAGAGATTGCATCCGCAAACAAGTCCCTGCAGGAACTGGAAGAGGATTTCATGTGAAGTTGGCACGGAGCGAAGCTTCTGCCAAAACTTATCTTGTGTCGATGAACCGGAGACTATTCAGTAAATTGGTCACTTCAGGCACCGAGTTATTTTTGGCTGGCATCAGATTATTTACAAATGCCTATAGTCTACTGATGTTAATCAAAAATAAACTTGGCAGGAAAAATATGTAACATTCTATGAGGGAGAAGTGTGTTTGTGAGGAAACCACTGCATTGTGTGTTCAAGGTCGCAATTTTTGATGGATATGATCTACCCTTGGCATGCTTTCATCACTAGCATTTTATCTTTCCTTTTTCGATCATAAAGATATTACTATTTTCTAGATTTATACCAATTTTTTTTCAGGTTCAGGGTTATAAATGGAGTTAAATTTTAGGAAAAGTTCACTTTAGTACCTTTGTAGTTTGATCCGTTCCCAGCTAAATCTCTATGGTTTAAAAAAATTAATTCGAGTTCGATATTTTCTGATTTTTCCATTTGAGTCACCCCGACGTGTGAAGTTGGTATTCATATTTCGGGAGTTAACTAGAGTCGATAATCGGCGTTGAAAATGTTGGATTTGATCGGACCAAAATGAAAAAAAATGAATCAAACTGGTCGGAGGTGATCCAAATGGGAAAATTTCGGATTCGAATTAACTTTTTTAAACTATAGAGATTTAGCTGAGAACAGGTTAACCCACAAGGTACTAAAGTGGACTTTTCCCTAAATTTTATTGAATCGGTATAGATGGAATCTTTAATATTTTTTATGTGATTATTTGAACTTAATTTTTTTGGTTAGAATGATGAGTAAGGATGGCAATGGGTAGGGTAGGGTATTGATAGTATCCAACCCATATCCTACTTCTTTTAGTTGGATCCATACCCTACCCATGACCCTATGGATATCTTTTAGAAAAATCCAGACCCAAACCCTAGAGTCTAATCAAAGATCCATGCCTTATCTATAGACCCGTTACTTTATACCATATTTTTTAAAAAATTTTAATATGATCCATATAAAAAGTAAGAAAAAATAGAATTTATATAATAAAAAAATAGTATCGAACTAAATTTATATAAAATAGTAACATTTTAACTAACTAAAGTTATCAATAAATTTATAAGTATGAAATATAAAGTTCAAAAATAAATTAATTTCTTGCTGATTTTCCATGTGACTTTTGAATAAGTCTCTATGATTATCTTCGTGCTATGTTCTTGCTCATGTAATCTAATTCTTCTCGATTTTTTCTGCATCTGAAAATCAGATTTAATTACTTAATTAGTTATTTAAAATTTGATATTTTAATATAAAAAATTGATATTATATATACCTGAATTTTAAATCACAAACTTGATAAAATATATCATTATCGAATTGTCTTTTTTTATGGTCTCACACAACCAATTTTGCAAACACATTAAAGCTTCCAAAGTCTCCGGATACAAACGATTACGATAAATGCTTACTACCCTATCTCCTATGCTAAAAGCAGACTCCGAGGCAACACTAGACACAGGATTACATAGCACATCTCGAGCAATGATTTGCAATGTAGGGTACTTGAGCCCATTATTTTGCCACCAACTTAATATGTCAAAGTTCTCCGCTCTAGGTAAAACAAACTCTTCCAAGTAATGATCTAATTCAGATTTGCTCACTGAACTTTTGAGTTTCTTCTTGATCCTCACGAAATAGTCATATTCAGGTTTGTCTAATTAGGTATTAGAATTTTTTGAGTTAACTTATATATGTATTATAATTATTTTCATAATAAACTAACTAGGGTCTAAGTAGGATCTAACTAATGGATATATGAGTAGAGTCTAATAAATGGGTCTATGGGTAGGGTCTGGGTCTGTGTTTAAATCGATCCAATCCAGACCCAGACCCTATTAAAATCCACATACATAAATCTATACCCTATCCATAACCCATGGATCCTAAGACCCACTGAATAGGGTAAGGGTCTGATCCACAGATTCTGAATTTTTTTCCATCCCTAATAATGCGGGACCAACTTTCTAGTATACAATGTTAATGTATTGGTTAGGTTACCAAAGACATCAACCTCCGACGTCAGATGAAAAGGTCTTTTCCAATTTCTTATTTCAGAATTTTGAGTAAATCTTCCTTGAATATTAGGAAAAGTTAAATTATGGCGGCCAGGAAAAAGGAAAAGTTTATTGTTTTAAATAAAGATCTATGTTTCAATTACGAGCCTTCCAGGAAGAAGAGAATGTTATAAACTAAACTGTACGTTATTTTCAAGTATTTTACCGTGGGATCCATTAATGTGAATGAAATTTAAGCATCCTGTACTGGTCATTTAAAACATTAAAACACAATTTATTTTATTTTTCTGTTACACTTATCTTCGTGATATTTTTGAAGAACACACGCCAAGTATTGTAACTGAAAATGTTAATTCCCAGTGGAAATAACAATTTATTCCTCTTTTGTTTTTTTAACGGTCGTATTTCGCTTTTATGAGTGTCAATTATAAGAAAAGCAATTAACTTCTTTAGTTCATACAAAAAAAAAAATTAAAAAGCAAGGGTCTGTCACAAAAGGCATAGAACCATTTTTTATGCACGCCAAGTTCAAATAATTTGGTATGGTTTTTCCACACGTGGTCAACTTTAATCTTATTTAATCCACTTTCCAAAAACACAACAATCTTATTTCATTGAATTTAATAGCTTCCCATTAATTCCAAAAAAAAAATACCAAAATTCAAGTATTAGAAAATATTGGTTTTGGAGTTTTTGTTAATATCGGGTATGGTATACAAACACCTAACAGATATACTATATAAAGTTTGAGTTGGATAATAGTATTGAAATTATCAAAATAAATAATTCACACATATATATTGGCAATAACCCAAATTTCATATCTTTTTATTATGATTAAGTTGAAAGATTATATAAAGTCGTTAGTATTATAAAATATAGATTGCAACAACTATCTAATCCTCGTGATTCTGTTACCATTAAATGTTCATAATTGGAAAGATAAAATAATAATAATAATAATTTATCCTTCCATAATTTGAAAATCCATCATAAGTGTGAGCCTTTGACTAAATCCAACGAAAAAAGACAGATTTAATATGTGGGAAAGAAATCTACCAAACGCAGCCACCTAATCAATGACATACCAAAGAAATTTCCTAATAATATTAGCATCATAATTGCTCCTTTCCCACATTTCCGTATTTACCCATCCACTAAAACCACTTGCAACCGGACATGAATTCTTTACAGATGAGGGATTACGTACGAAATTATTATTTTTTTATACGAAATACATCTTTTGAAAAAAATTCAAAAATTACGAAATCAAAGTAAAAAATTTTTTTATACGGATTGATATGACATAAAAAAGTGAGTATTATAATAATAAAATAGAAAAATAGAAAATTTGATTTTTTTACCAAAATTAAAAAATTAAAAGACCAAAAAGAAACACATACGAGTCGATATCACACAAAAAATATACGAAAACATATAAGATCAGGACAGGATTAATTAAGAAGGCCGTTGCATAGTTGGAAAGAGAGTCCGCCGAAACGGACGGCTGATATTCAAAACATATATGATCAGGACCGTCCACGTGGCACCAAATGAATTCTGACATTTAAATCCAAAAGAGGGAGGAGGGTTCCTTCAAACCAAACCATAGGGTTTGAAAATAATAGCCAACGATAACCAAACAATCCGCCCCCTCCTTTTCTTGTTTGAATTTAGCTCTCTCTCTCTCTCTCTATAAATCCCTCTCTTTCTCTCTCTAACTTTGTCGGCGGCATTTGCAAGATCTTAGTGAGTAAGCCCGTTCGTTGTCCGGGTTCGACCCGAATCTGATCCCCGTTTTGGTGGCGTCGAAAGAGCTCGCTCGGGTTAGTATTTCGCTGAGTAAAGAACGACTCATGCTTTATTGGAAAATTTGTCAACTTTCTGGGTCAGGTTTCGGGTAATTTGTGATTGGTTTGTGGGTTTTGGTGTCGTGTGCTTAGGGTGTTTTGGGTTTAAGGAAATTGATTCCTGTGTTATATTAATTATTGAATCTTTAGGTCTACTTGGTTTTTTCGCCAAATAAAGGTGCTTTCTTTTTCATTTCTAGCCAGAGAACTAGCCGGTTCGGGTCCTAATTTGATTTGTAGGTTTTTGATATTTGATTTATTTCGTGTTTGATCCTTCAGGCTCGAATTGCTTGATACGGCGGGGAGCCTTGATGCCACGGAGAATCACTGTCCAGTCGGAAATCGGGTGTGCTTCTTTGTTTTCCTGTTGAAGAACAATGGAAACCGGCAGGTGTACTCCTGCTTCATCTGACGGAAACAACAATGGTGTTCAGAGAACTCGGTCACTCAATGCGTAATAATTCATCGATATCCTGCAGCGTATTTGTTTCTTCATCTCCATAATTTATATAGTCATGTAGATACACATTGCTTCACCTGATGATCATGTTTTGATGAGAAAGAGTGAACAAGCTAAAAACAGCTTTGTTTTGGGGCTAATGGTTTCAGACAATGAGCAAGAAACTGTTCCAAGTTCCCTTGACAACCATAAATATACAGAGTTTCAGGCTTGAAACAAAGAAAATATCCAAAGAGAAGTTAATATAGGAAGCTTGGTTCTTCCCATAGCTTAATTTGGAGTTACAAATATATGTCATTGTTGCTTGTTTGCATTTTCACAGTTTCTCGTAGGTTGTAATTGCTGCACTACACAGAATTTGTGAGCTTCTCTGATTTCGTGACAACTTTTTTTATGCAGGAGAACCAGTGGCCCAGCGAGGCGTTCCTCAAAGGGTCAATGGACTGCTGAGGAGGTAATCAGTGACCCTTGGTTGCAATCATTCTAGATGCGAGCATGATCACTTTTATCTCCTAAAATTTGCATTTTATTATGCTAGAAGTTTCAAGTATTAAAATATTGATATAAACTAAATGTTTCTTTGGTGCTAATTGCTGTGTGCCGAGTTGGTGGATAAGGTGGTTTAATTTGTACAATAGAGACTTTCTTCTCTGCTCAATGCAATGGGTCAAACATGCATTCTGTTCCCGGATCTCTTAATTGGTTTCTAATTAAATGATCTCTTTTTCCGTGACTTATATATCTTTGTTGTGTTAGGATGAGATCTTGCAGAAGTCAAACATGCATTCTGTTCCTGGATCTCTTAATTGTTTTCTAATTAAATGATCTCTTTTTCCGTGACTTATATATCTTTGTTGTGTTAGGATGAGATCTTGCAGAAGGCTGTTCAGCGTTTCAAAGGAAAAAACTGGAAAAAAATTGGTGCGTGAGTTCACAGCATCTATTGAATGTGAAAGAAGAATATTTATTGTAGAAATTTCATCATCCCATAGGTCATCATCATCAGAATTATATCAATTGGATGGTCTCCCATTCCACTTGATTGTGCCTTCTTTTTTATGGAATAAAATCTGGTCTTCAGTTTGATCTCTTTTCTGCCTTGCCCCCTAACAAATGTTTTGTAGCGTGATAGTCTAAGTTTGATATTTGGATGACTGCAGCCGAGTGTTTCAAGGACCGCACAGATGTACAATGCCTACATAGATGGCAGAAAGTCCTGAATCCAGAACTCGTTAAAGGCCCATGGTCAAAGGAGGTAATTTGACACTGTATGTTTTCTCTTTCGGTTGCTTCCTCTAGTGCTGAAAATACAATAGAGTCGGGCTTATTGTTTCTGTCCGACCTGCAAACAGGAGGATGAGACCATAATTGAGATGGTCAACAAGTATGGGCCAAAGAAATGGTCAACAATTGCACAGCATTTACCCGGTCGTATAGGAAAGCAGTGCCGGGAAAGGTAATGATCATAAAGCTGAGTTTTCTGATTTGTTGCATCATTTTCCCTTGAGATCTCCCAAGCTGTTGTAAATGTGTTTCATATAATTTTATCTTGTTTCTAATTATTATCGCTCGCGGGAATTGTACTTCTGAGTTTTCAGCTGACCTAAACAAAATATTTAGGTGGCATAATCATCTTAATCCTGCAATAAACAAAGAGGCATGGACACAAGAAGAGGAGGTGGCCTTGATTCGTGCCCACCAGATTTATGGGAACAGATGGGCAGAATTAACGAAGTTCTTACCTGGAAGGTCCAAATTTTACTTATATAGAAGAGTTTTCTGTGATCTCCTCAAGACAAGTCTGAATTTCCTACTTTTGCAAATTTCAGATTCTTGTACCTACCTCTGCTTAAACTGATTCGGTTGCTTTGAGAATTTAATTGACGCAGTGACAACATTCCTTTGTGTTAACAGGACAGACAATTCAATAAAAAATCACTGGAACAGCTCTGTGAAGAAGAAGTTAGATTCTTATCTGGCATCGGGGTTGTTAGACCAGTTACCAGCCATTCCTCTTGTTGCCCTTCAAGGTCAATCCCTTGCTTCTTCTTCTTCTTCCTCAATGGTACAGGGAATTGGAGATGACGGGGCTAAGAAATTCGGTAGAGAAAAGGATGATGTTTCTGAATGCAGTCAAGAATCAGTCGCTGTTGGTTGTTCCAAGTCAGAAACAGACTTTGGGAATCCAGCTTTGCATGCTAGAGAAAAATTCCAGTTTACTGATGAGTCAGCTTTTGGAAATGAGCAAAGTTCCGGTCAAGCATCTTGTTCAGAACAGCATTATGGATCTCTTAGGGACGTCAGCTTTTTGGTTCCTGAAGTACCATGTGAAGTTGGCAGCTCCTCCAACTTTCTTCAGAATAATTTTCCATATATAAACGTCAGTTCTACTGGGATGGACTATCATGTTAATCTACAGGAGCTGCCAAACATTTCTGCATTGCATTTGGTTCAGGAACCATCGGTGGCCCCAACACATTCCCTTATTTCAAATGAAGCCAATGAAATGATGAATGCAATGTTTCAAGCTTCAGCAGGTAAAACTGCATGCAGACCAGACCAGATGTTCATATCTGATGAAGAATTCTGCAGGATTTTATTTTCAGAAGCAGAAAATTCAGTTTTTCTTTCCCCTGGAAGTATTGTGAAAGGATCAAATATGCTTGGTTCGGATGAAGCAACAGATTCTGTTCTCCATCCGTCATCTAATGCAAAAACAATCGAACACGAGGGGCCATCCGTACAACAGTCCTATTGTCCTTCGACTTCTGGCAGGCAAGGGGCATCATGCAGTGAGCCACTTTTGTCGACACCAATACAACATATTAACAAAGTCAATGTTCTGGAAACCCACTTAGTTTCTTCTGTGGTACAACCTTTTGGCCCGCCGATGCTACCTGTAGCTGGAGATAATTCACTAGCCAAGCAGTCAGTTAATCAATCTTATGGATCTCAGGGATTGGACGAGGCAACCAATTTACACGACAGCTTCATCTATGCCAATACACCTGGAGAACCATATATTACCGAAGCTAAAAAGTTGGTTCCTGTAAATAGTTTTAATTCAGATTCAAGTGCTGTGCAACCAAATCATGTAGGAGAAAAGGAAGAAGTACAAAGAGAAGAACAAGGATCTCTTTGTTACGAACCTCCTCGTTTCCCATGTCTGGATATGCCTTTTGTAAGCTGTGATCTGGCTCCTGCTGGCACAGACATGCATCCAGAATACAGTCCACTTGGCATTCGCCGGATGATGATGTCATCGATGAATTGCATCAGCCCTTTTAGATTATGGGGTTCTCCTGCCCGGGATGATTCTTCTGAAGCTATACTAAGAAGTGCTGCGAAGACTTTCACAGGTACGCCTTCAATTATGAAGAAACGAACTCGAGATTTGTTATCACCTCTGTCTGATAGAAGAGATGACAAGAAGCTGGAGATGACTTCCAGTTTGAGCAAAGATTGTGCTCGTTTGGATGCCATGTTTGATGAGGCTGCCAGTCAAAAGACACCTCAAGATCCCTCGTCATCTGATAAAAGAACCAATGCATCCTCTAGTGAAGATAAAGAAAACATGGATCCTGCTATTGATAATAGAAGAGATGGAAAACATGCCTCCACTTCATTGATAGAAAACAGAACATCAGGCAAAGACGGTGATTGTTGTAATTCCGAGGACAACAGAATGCAAGTGGCAGCTCATAGCAGGACTTCTAAAGGCCATCATAATCTCGGTGCCCAAAAGGTGATTTTAGGCTCCTTTTCTACCACAATTCTTGTATGATATAGAGTGATTAAATCATTCGTTATGCTGCAACTGCCACTGATGGTCGATATCTTTTTCCCTTGCAGCAGCCTTGTGGAGTTATCCGCGACGAAAGATTACAGGAGGTTCCTCTATATTCTCCCGATCAAATTGCTTTTAAAGGTGACAGAACGTTTGGTTCGATTGCAAGAACTCCTAAAAACTTGTACCGCACAATTTTGGGAAGTTTATCTGAACAAGCTGTCTCAGAATCTGCATCACTGAAGAATGATTCTCTCTCGGCCATAGCAACAGCGCCAGCAGACAATGCAGATCATGGCATGTGAGTTTAATCTCGTATCTATGAACCTCTTTCGTCATAGTACTTCTCTGCAGTTGTTAAAGCTCTAGCATTGGTCAGCTGGTTAATCGGAATCTTCTTAGATTTATACAAGTGACTTCCCCTTCTCTTGCTTAAGAACTTCTCGTTGCATTTATTTTCCTTTAGATTCGGCGGAACACCGTTGAGAAGGAGTCTTGAGTCCCCTTCAGGGTGGAAGTCCCCTTGGTTCGCAAGTTCTTTCCTGCCTGGCCCAAGGGTTGACACAGAGATATCAGTTGAGGTTGGCTAACTGACCCTTTGTTACTTTCTCTGTTACTTTCAAGTCTCTTTGGTGATTGTTCTTACTACTTGCCACTTTATGTCAGGATATTGGCTACTTCAGCCCCGCCGACAGAGGCTACGATGCACTGGCACTGATGAGGCAGCTAACCGAGCACACTGCTGCTGCATATGCCGATGCCTTGGAAGTGTTAGGAAACGAAACTCCCAAGACAGCATCAAAGAGAAGGGGCTGCCACGATCTGAACACTGTGCAAGAGAACTGCCAGATCACAAATAATTCCCAACCGACATCGAACGTTACGGTATGGCCGACGAATTCCATTCTTATGGAGTTGCTATTGCAACTGCTACTCGTGTTTGTCATAAAACCGACATAAGACTAATTGCACTACTTTTTGTAGGGTGAGTGCCGGATGCTTGACTTCAGCGACTGCGGATCTCCAGAGAAAGAAACAGACAAGAAAACCTCAGTTTCCTAGGCTAAAAAATATCATCTTGTAACATTTTCAAGTCCATATTAGATATAAATGTATACATCATGTAATATTCTTCGATTTTACCCATCAATTAATCATTGTAAGAATGCCATATAATCAATTGATAATGAAATATGAACTTTTGGCGACACACTTGTACTAAGTTCCGCTTGCTTAGAAGTGTGATTTTGAGGTTGATACGGACTTTCTCAATGATAAAGAAGGAATTCAATTACGTTCTTCAGTTCTTTCCCATACGAGTAACAACTGCATGGATCACATCTGCGAGATAAGAGACCGTCTTCGGGAACGACGTGAGATAAGATGGAGTTGCCGGCAGAGGCTTTTGAAAGGGAAGTCCTTTAGGAGGCCCCACATCTCGGCCATAGTCAAGGGACTCCTCGAAGGGACGGGGTGGTGGTGGACGTCGGGGCCAATATATGGGGATGATGCGCTTTGCAGACGTGGTTTTGAGGTTCAGGGTTTTGGCATTTGAGCCGGTGATGGAGAACTTGCAGAAGATCTGTGATGAGATTTGATTCATAAAGTTGCTGACTTATTCGTGGTCTTTGAGGTTGCTGTTTCAGATTGGGTAACGTGCAGTGTTCCGGTATATAAGTGGCCTTGAAGAAGGCATCGAGCTTTCTGGTTTTGGTTGAAGTTGAAGAGTCGATTTGATTTTGCAGAACAGGCCGTCTGTTGGATATAAGCCAACAGAGTTGTCAGTAGTGATATCTAGCATACAATGCCTGGAATCTGATAGGAACCTAGATGTCTTGCTGTTGTCATGGATGCGTGACTCGGATCCTCCGGTTGCTAATCTGGGGATGACATGTTTTGCTTCTGTATCTTTCATTGTCCGGAATCTTATGTGCCTTTTACATGATCTGCATTTGTCTATTGCTTCTATCCCATGCAATTCTAAGAACCTACCTCTTTCTTCCTTGTCTCGTCGGCACAAGTGGACGTCTAAGCAAATGTCCATCAAGAATATGTGCAAGATGACTGAACTTGAGAGGGTATTACACTTCATGGCATCGAGTCCAGGTGCGCATCAGATATTCAAGTATGAGAACAAGAATTAGAGCTGAGCTTTGGTCTTGATCATCTCTCGTCCTTCATGAACCAGTACGTGTGCACCACAAATGTCCGGTATGTAGTTTGTATCGTATGCGGACCCATCGCCCTTACTGTCATCGTAGTTGGCAATGCACTGAAACACTTCAGTGCGTCGCCATATTCGTAGTGTGTTGCCTTTCTTCTGTTTCTGGCAAGGGGACAGGAGAGCTGCAAGGAGGATCGGATTAGGGCTTTAGACTATCCGCAGCAGCATCCTCATACAACCCAGCCCTGCAATATTATATTAATTTCTCACTCATCCACCTCAACTCATCCTCTTACACTCAATTTTTAACCCACAGCAGCATCCTAATACAACCCAACCACAACCAATAAACAATTAATATATGTATACTCCACATTATTAACCTAATTAACTTTAATTTTTTATTTAATATTTTTATATTTGTTAATATATATTTCGTACTTTGCATTAAATTATTAATTTTGAAAAATAAACAATAATAATTAAAAATTGAAAGTATTAAATTTGCAATAATTCAAATTACATAGAAATTGCAAATAATAAATTACAAATACAGATAATGATAATTTAAAAAGTACGACGGGAAACATTAATAACAGTTATATTAAAAATTTATAACCAAAATCTTCATTTAATTACCAATAACAATCCTCATTGAACATAACATAACTAACATAAATTATGTTTAAGACTATATTTTGTGGACAAAAGGATCGAGACAACATTATTTCCAAAAGAAACATTTTTCGCCGGAGGACATATTTATTATCATACTTTATTACCATATTAAATTTATCTATTTAATTATTGTGTTTCCTATTGTACGAGATCTCTTTCTTCATTTAATACGCCTCTTTCTATTTCAGTACATTCATTATATATTTATGTAAATAAATAATTTATTACTCAATATGTTATAGTTACGAAACTATAGACAGATCAAACCCCGGGAAAGATTATTCATGTCTTGTTTTTCTAGCTTATCTAGCGAAATTCCAAAACATTATCTACCGGAAGCTCCCCACAAAAATTCCACCAAAAGAAAAAACTCCCCACGAAAACGGCGCTGTTTTGTGAGAATTCGCTCCCAAACGACGCTGTTTGGATCCTCCCACACCGTATATTATACAACGACCAAAACATTATTATTTGGTCGCCGCTCGTCCCGGGTCGAAGGCAGGCCCCGCCTCTTTTTTTTTCTGTTGGGCGCGTGAGCGCCACGCGCGGCACTCCGGGGCTGCACCCGGATGCTGCTGCGTGTGGTCTTAGAGCGTGTGGGTGTCTGTCACGATCTGTGCTTTAATCTAACTTGTCGATTACCGCGGTCAATTCTGAGTTCAAAGTTTGAGTTGGACGAGATTTCCGTTTAACACAGTCAAATTCTCAAACTGATTTTTGATTGAACTTCGTTATCAAATCATTTACATTCTACAAAATGGAGGAAAAAGTTGCACCTTCCGTTCGTGGACATCGTTGCTGAACTTCGGCTATGTACTCGTCGCTCAATAACCTATACTAGTATTCTACCCAAATAAAATAAACCTACACTAGTACAGAGTTGACCTCTCGGGTATCAGAAGTCGAAACCCGCGATCCTTTTGTGCTACCGTAATAACCTTGTCTAAGCCGTAGAGTTTGGTCTCCGGATTACACCCTTTGCCGATTAGAGGCCGTGCGAGTCAGAGTAAGTGATTCCTAGTAACTTTCTGGTTCATCTTCGTCATCGGAAGATAAAAGAGATGATCCCATCCATGCTTTAAAACCTTCGTCAACGCGTCTTTCCACTTCTGGTGTTATTACTATCGGGTTGGCTTCCAGCATTTCAAGACCAAGGTTACGACCATGAGAATCACTCTCGTCAAGAATGATCGATGCTTTCCTTCTCACGAAAAAGGTTGTGCCCGCATGCAAAACCACAATTCCCCATGTGGCAATCTCATAGCACCAAAACAGAGGTTGTGAATAACTACTTCCCAGTGTTAGCAAGGTTGAACCAAGAAAAACAGCAAGCAGGCCAAAGATGACGGCGAAAACCACGTTCAATATGGACAGACACCGCACACCACCTGAACAACCAAAAGCATAACCACTCGAGTTAGGGAAAGTGATTGTGAGAATACAGTATGAGATTCACACTGAACCAAGCGATAAACACCAAACTCAATTTCCACCTAAGATTGAGGTATGCACATTGCTCAAATTCAACACTTGCCCCGAAACCTTAATTGTTTGGTTGAGGACCAGCCAACTTGATTCATTGAAGATCAACCAACTTGATTTGGATAATATATGTGCCAAAACCCATTACAAAAATTTCTAACACTGGAATGCAACTGCTCACATAGCATTTACCAGCGATTAAAACTAACCTCTTTTGGATGCACAATAGTTATTCTCAACCACTTTTAAGCATCCATGTCTTGCTGGAGCAGAGTAAGCAACCAGCATTCCTGCAAAATGAAGCACCCCCGAAGAGATGATCAAAACCAAATCAAAGCAAAAGTCTACTACAATATTGACAAACACCATAACACAATTTACTTCAGAATAGTAGCGTAACAAGGACTAAACAAAACTAAGATAGATGCCTGGACACTGGCATTTATATATATCAGAGTCTGTCCTTAAAAGAAGAGAGCGTGGAATTGCACAATGTTGACAATGAATATCTTCCACTTTGGCCACTACTAATACACAGGAAAAAGAAGAAGGTCGCAGCGCAGTCCTTTCGGCATCATAATGGCATGCACTTATTCAGTAATCAACTCGCAACATCATCATAAATCTCCTCGGCCATCATTTCCAATTTAGGAATCGTAAAAAAGATCCTAGATTCGTTCATAACAAAGGCTACCAAACCAAGCATACACCACACAGTATTTAACCATTAAATGTACCTCCCTTAATCCAATTTACCTCACCTTCTCATCAAGTAACTTTTTCCCAACAAATCAGAGTACAAGCCAGCCAGTGAAGCTATACCAAACTCGGACCAAACCCTAATCCAAACAACTCTCAAGATTGCTACCTACGCTTTCATGACGCTACATTATAAACAAAACAACAGAAATTGAAATTAAAGAAAAAAGGAAATTGGAATCCCTATACCTGCAACGAGATAAACCGCCGAGAAAAAGAAGATAACCGCGGAAGGAGTAAACACAACAATCCAGAAGTAATCAACGGTCTCTTGATCCGTCAAGTAGAAGGCGCCCAGTAAAACATCCGAATCTCCCCCACCGCTCCCTCCCCCGCCCTTCAACGTGATCGGCAGCGGCTGCAGCCTCCTCCCGTTCTCCCCGGGGAACACGATCTTTAAGCTCACCAGCGTGCATATCGCGGCAGCAAGGAAGATGGCGGAGGCGGCGGCCACCACCAACGGCCACTGCAACTTCCCCCATGCCCTGTCCTCCTCCCGGAGGCTCTCGTAGTCGCGCTTCGGCATGAATGCTTGCCTCAGCGCATCCCCTATAATCGCCATTACAAAGGAAACCCTAACCCGAGGTAAAACGAGGTCGCTTCCCACCGAATCTAGGGCTAACCCTAGCTCTGGATGAACCTTGCCGAGAATTATCAATTTCTGTAGATTTTGAAAAAATAATTCTCGTTCTGTTGATCGCGCGAGAGAAAAGCAAGAGGGATTGCGAAAATGGTGGAAGTGAAGACGGCGATATGGCGGTTGAGCTTTTGGTTTTTTTTCCTCCCTATTTGCTCATTTGGCGGGGTTTTGGAGTATGAATCGTTTTTATCCCGGAAGAGGTCCGAATTCGGTATTAGACATGTAAAATGTGTGAGGACCGTTTTGAAAGACGACGTCTGTTTATGTTGTAGTATTTTACATAGTTTTCAATACTGTCATACCGCATTTCAGAAGGCAATTAACCGAACGAAACAAAAGTTTGGTTCAACCAAATTTTCTGGTTGGACCAAAATCTTAATGAAATGACGAAATATCAATATTTAGGCTTCTGCCACCGCTTTGTCACCATCATACCTTCGCCTCGCCTCGGCCTTCAGATCGCCTTCGCCTCGCCTCCACCTCTGCCTCAAATATATTCTTTTTGTCTCGCTCTCGATCGACATTGAAGGGACGGAAGTCTGAAATTTTGGCGAGTTTGTTGTGAAGGTTGAGAGATGGAGTCATGAGAAGAGTTGATGGAAGTTGGGGCATGGATTGAGAGGTGGATGGAGAAAGAGAATAGGGGTTTCTTGATTAAAAAAATAGGGATATGGAAAATAGAAAATGAGAAGAAGCGTGGTAGAAAGAATAAGGATGAGTTGGGAAAATATTTAATTTAATTAAATAGGTGTGTAAAAGAAAAAGTTGTAGTATTTATTGTACAAGAGATTGTAGCATTTATTGTAAAAAAAATTGATTTTTTTAATTAACGCATAATTAATAATTTTTAAGGTAAACAACCATTATTTTTTATATATATGTTATTTAAAATAAAATGTTTTATTTTGCTTGCTGGTCCGAATGGTTCGACCGATCGATCCGGATTTCACGAATAAAAAATTGTGACCAAATCACGAAAAAAGTTACTCATGACTTGGTTACTCACGATTTTTTTAAAATATTTAGTCATGAAAATTTTTCTCGAGACATGGTAGTCACGAATAATTTTTTCGTTACTTGGTACTGTCTTACGTAAACACCAGTTTGATAATTAATTTTTTGGGTAATATTTTCTTAATTAACAATAAATATTTACACATTTTTAAAAAAAATTCAATTATTTCTAGTGGTAACAAATTTTGATTTTTCAAACAAATATTTCCATGACTTGTGCAGACGAGAGTGATTAGAGGTTTGCTGCTTTATGACTTGGGTGATGCGGCGGTGCCGCGAAATGTTGTAACTCGGGATGAGACAAATTGTAGACCGAATGTTTTAGGTGACGGTGCAAGCCCAAGTTTCGCGATACCCCAAATGTCAAAGGAAGGCTTTTCCTTTCTGAGGTACTCTTCTCCTTCCACAGATTTTTCCCATCGGGTTTGCTGTGGTAGGAGTTTGACGAGGCCGGCGGTCGCAACCTCACAAGAGGCCGAGAGGGGGACTTGCACTGAGTAGGATTGTATTTGGCCATTTCGATTAATATACAGAGGTTCGCCCCTCATTTCCACCAAAAAACAAATATTTCCATAATAAATTAATAATCAACTTCTAACACGGACACACAAAACGACGGCGTGGGATCCCTTCCGTCGCTGATTCCAATGACCACACTTCCAAAACCCAACACTCGGCTTTGACTTTAGTACAAACCCTTTTTCCACTTTAATTGTCAACCCCGCACCCTTCCACCGATCACGAGCCCAAAACACACTCCAAACCGGAATGGAGCCCCTCCGCTTCTCCCTCCCAAACCCCGCCAATCACCACCTGCCACGTGTACCCACTCCGCTTCCCTGCGGTTTCCCCTCCCTCAGCTCCTGTTCGATCCCAAGGAGAACTCCTCCTAGGCGTCGGTGCCTAGTGAAAGCTTCACTTAGTAGGTGTCCGAACTTGAGAAATGAGATAGGATCCGTTTGTTTCGAACGAAAATAGTTTCCCTTATATATAATTGTTTTGATGATGTTGTCTACAGATCAAAGGACTCAAGTAGATGTCCCAATTCTAACCTCCCTCGAGGTTGTAGAAAGGCTACGTGGGAACCGCGAAAGTAACCGAGGCACGCAGGAGTACTTGGCGATGTACTCGAGCGTCGTGGGAGGGATAACAACGGACCCGGCGGCTATGATCATTCCCATGGATGATCACATGGTCCACAGGGGTCATGGCGTGTTCGACACTGCGGCTATAATGGACGGGTTCGTATCAATACCTTTATATCGCTTACCACCTGTTACTGTGCAGTAGCTGATCGTCATTCGAAATTGTGCGGTCTTCCTAATTTCAGGTGCCTCTATGAGTTGGACCAACATCTCGACCGAATTCTAGGGTCCGCATCCATGGCGAAGATCGCTCTTCCTTTTGATCGGGAGACCATTAGAAGCATACTTGTGCAGACGGTGAGTGCTTCGAAATGCAGAAAAGGATCACTAAGGTACTGGCTGTCCGCGGGGCCTGGCGATTTCCAACTGTCTCCCGCTAGCTGCCACCAACCAGCTCTCTATGCGATTGTGATCCAGGATCAGTCTCCCTTTGTCTCAAAAGGTGTCAAGGTTGTAACTTCCACAATTCCCATCAAACCCCCACAATTTGCAACGGTGAAGAGTGTGAACTACCTCCCCAATGTGCTCTCCAAAATGGAAGCCGAAGAGGGTGGTGCGTTTGCAGCCATTTGGCTAGATCAGGACGGGTTTGTTGCTGAAGGGCCTAATATGAATGTGGCGTTTGTTACGCATCAAAACGACCTGTTGATGCCTCACTTTGACAAAATTTTAAGTGGATGCACCGCGAAAAGGGTTCTGACTCTGGCTGGGGGGCTGGTTAAGGAAGGTAAACTTCGCGGAGTGAGGCTGGGGAATGTGACAGTGGAGGAAGGGAAAACGGCCAAGGAGATGATGCTCATTGGCAGCGGAATTCTTGTTCGACCCGTGGTGCAGTGGGATGAGCAGATCATTGGTGATGGTAAGTGAGGGCCGTCGTGCGAATGCTCTGCTTCCTCTTGTGGAGATTGAGCTTGATACTGAATTGATTTCCATATCTCTCTGTCCATAAACCAGACAATTTCTGTGTTTGTTTCTTTTGCAGGCAAAGAAGGTCCCATTGCAGAGGCTCTGCTCAATCTTATAATGGAGGACATGAAATCCGGACCACCTACTGTCCGAGTGCAAGTTGCCGCCTGATTTACGCGACCTCTTCTCTTCGAGCCTTCCAACTCGCACGTCTTTTCGCCTGCTCGCTGAGAGAGCGACGGAGAGTGATGCCACATTTCGAGTTACGACGGAGAGTGTCCAGAGTCAAGGTCTGTAGTTGGAGGTTCCGGGTTCGGGATGGTGAGGTTCTTGGGCTCGAATTCAAATTTATTTTATATGCGCAAAATTAAGAAAAAAGTTGAAAATTGTTTTGAAATTTTACAATTCCTTTATAGGAAAAATCCGCCCGAATTCTATTGAAATTAAAAATCCAAATGAACGGAAGAAAAAATTATTTCAATAAGAAGTATAGTAGTTAATTAGTTATAAGAAATTCTAGGAATTCGAAAGCATATTAAAATCCCAGGTGCTCTTCCTTCTCAACTTGCGTCGCCGGTAAACCTAATCAATGGACTTGAAGAGAAGTAGCTCTAGTCAGATCGAGGGAAAGAATGGGCATTTCCCAGTGACCATCGCCTTTCTGCTTCTTCGGCGTCTGGGGAGTGACGAACTCCTCGGCTTTCTTCTTCTTGTTCTTTCCGGGGTTGGTCTCACACTCGCAACCAACAAAAAAACCATCAAGAGGTCGACAATTCCATATGACACACCATGATTACTCAAAAAAGACAATTGTCACAAACGATTGGCAGATAGAATGACAACGGATCATACCTCCTTTACAAAAGGTCAAAAATTTAAATCACTGAAAAAATTTTGTTTGGGAGAGAAACAAAGTGCAAAGCCGTCTAAAGCGCCAAAAATTTAATCCTAATAAACTAAACTTAAAAGCAATTTGCTTTATTTATTGTAAAGATGACATAGGAATGTTCAAATCATGATAATTAGAGCTATACTGGTTGTTTGTATGGTGCTGAACTGGTTATAGAATAGTTGAATCGATTGCTAATTTCTCATTGGAAGAAGTTTTTACGAAATGCTTATCTACTAAATTGTTTTAGTCGCATAATCACTTAAATTAATTGGAAAAAAAGTTGTTCTAATTTTAAAAAAATTAATTTCGACTTTTGAGTTGATAAAAATGTAGCCATGTTAAATACTTGTCGGTGAAATATGCCACATTTTAAAGATGTTAATCAATTTAAACTTAAATTAGTCGTCTTAATGGAACAGATATCAAATAACTTTAACCAAAAATTAAAATTTTGACTTCGAATATTTATTCAACGAATATCTTTCCGGACAAATAAATACGAAGAGACAAGACAGCCACGAGATTAGGTACAGAAACAGAAAGAGACAGGCAAGTGATCATACGATAATTATTTGCTTACGTTGTGATCACACATTATTGGATGCAGCAGTATCAAAGTCGTGGACATTCGTCCGTCGGGACTCCAAAAACGTAACATCAGCTGGGTCGGATCTGTATATAATAAATTGAGGATCTCTATATAGTATAGATTTATTTGGTGGAGATTTTTACCTGAACCATTAACTTGCTTTTCGGAAAGCTAAAGAGATGCTTACTTGACCACCGCATGTATGGTCTGACGGATAAGGGATCAGTCCTTAAGCATGAGGTGGGAGATTCGAATCCGCAAATTCTTTCAGAACCGGAATTATGGAAACAATTATCCCACAATTATTTCCAAAAAAAAAATGCTTACTTGTCCCTTCCTCCTCCCTTGTAAGGACTATGAAACTTCCATCGTCATTAAATAAAGGTAAAAATCCACTACACTAGCCGATGATTTAAATTATTTTGTAGTATAAATTTTTGAACCAAGTGATAAAGATTTTTCGACTTCCATATTTTTTACCCAGTCAATACAGATAAGTTTAGAAAAGACATCGAATATGTAAGGAAAAACACATTCGTGTTACAATTTAGGATGGTAATGATTTGCAATTCAAGTCTTAGAAATG
Source organism: Hypericum perforatum (assembly GCA_012979155.1). Lineage (NCBI taxonomy): Eukaryota > Viridiplantae > Streptophyta > Magnoliopsida > Malpighiales > Hypericaceae > Hypericum > Hypericum perforatum. The sequence goes on along the minus strand of SOPF01027750.1, from coordinate 203,955 downwards.
TCATAATTCAGTATAAATTTCCTAAAATGTGATCAAATTATATTTAATTTTTTATAAGTAAAAATTGTATTTTATCAATTATCACCAAAATTACATTAAAATATCAAAATAATACTTTTACCATTTGTCGCATTGATAAACATTATCTATATCACATCAAAAGCATTCAACAACCAAAGGTCCAAAATTATGCTAAAGAAAGTCAACCAAAACACAAACACAAACACAAAACACAAAATCAATATAACTCTAGGGATAATTAAAGTGTCAAGACTAATTCGAAACTCGGAAGATGTTCATAATCACTTGAAGAATATGCGAGATATCCTCTTCCCATGAGATGCTCATCACGATGGCTAGGCGTCATGTCTTCAATGAAATCTCCCCTTTAGTCCCTTACTTCCCTGTCACATTTTTTTTTTATTTTTTCAGTTGATAAAATTGTCTTTGTCCCTTTACACAAGGATGATCCTAGATATGTCAGTTCACGACCAAATCTGGTTCCGACTTGCATGAATTATTATCGATAACTTATTTGATAAGCTAACAACTCAAAATACGAATACAAAATTAAATGGATAAAATGATAAGCTGATTGAAAGCGGGATAAGAGAAGCTTCTAATGTTGGACGAAACCAACTAAGAGATCATGATCTTGATCTCCAACAAAGGCAACTAAAACAGGAGGACCATCCGACAAAACAAGTCAGAGTTTGAGACATGGAAGTATACCAGCTTAAACGGCGTCGTATAAATCCAGAAACAATTGCGCTGGGTCCCACCACACCACCACCGCCAAGAGCTAGCAAAAGCCGTTGGATAGAAAATCATTGCTGACTCGGTCTCGGCCGGTAAATATAAAAGAAGGTCTTCGGATAAACGCAAAACCGCCGTTCGGGCCCCGCGTGGGATCCACGTGTCTCTCTCTAATTGGTCAAACCAGACCCCACCCGAACCCCTCAAATCAACAAAAACCAAATAACTCCGACCCGAAAAAGTACAAATTCGCGTACCCGTGGACGGGGAAAATTAGGAAAAGTAAAGCAAAGCCCGGCCTCAAAAGAAAAAAAATATATAAAACAGAAAAAAAATATTTATTTACTAATTAAATTTAATATCGAATTTTCTTCCATCTTCGCTCACCACCAGAAAAAGGGAAGAGAGAGAGAGAGAGAGAGAGAGAGAGAGAGAGAGAGAGAGAGAGAGA
>SOPF01027750.1:170063-202738 GCA_012979155.1 Hypericum perforatum | reverse complement strand
AGAGAGAGAGAGAGAGAGAGAGAGAGAGAGAGAGAGAGAGAGAGAGATCCTAGAGCCGGAGAGGTGGAGGGCACCGGAGACCTAGGTTTTAGTGAATAATTAATTTATTATTAATTTTTCCGGCGGGGAGGAGGCGGTTACCGGAGAGGCGGAGAAGATGGTGAATACGATGGTGGAGAGGGCGACGAGCGACATGTTGATCGGCCCCGATTGGGCGATGAATATCGAGATCTGCGATATGTGCAACCACGACCCCGTGTAAGCTCGCCCGCACCCGATCCCTCCCCTTTCCATCTCTTTTACTCGCTGCGATTTCTTCGGGTCTGATCCGATAATTTACGATTTGGTGCGGTTTAGGATTAGACCTCCGGTGAAGAAGTCGTTCGAGGATCGAGTTAGTTAGCTAGCTAGGGCGTATTTTTCGGTCGTTGGAAGCTGACTCGTAGGATTTTCTTTTAGTGTTTTTTACCTTTTGTTTTGTGGACGTTGAGTTGTTTGAGTGACTTTTGTTGGACGAGACCGACCTCAATGCAGTGGTTAACTGTTCGGTAGTCGGGATTGAATGAACAATCTCACGAAGTTTGGTTATGATTTGTTCTTTTTGATCGGATAATTAACTGTTGACAAGGCTGAGGTTATACTTGAGTTCCTTTATTTTTATGATTCGTTTGTTTTTAGGATTATACCTCCAGGAAACAAAAAGCTGAAAAAGTCGTTCGCGGATTTAGTTAACTAGCTAGGGTTAATTTATCCATCGCTGGAAGCTGAATTGTAGGATTTCTTTTTTTTTTACCTTTTGTTTTGTAGACGTTGAGTGATTTTGTTGGACAAGACCGATCTCAATGTGGTGGTTTAACCGTTAGGTAGTTCGGGATTGAATGAACACTCTCACGAAGTTTGGTTCTGATTTGTTCTTTTTTGGGGTTGATTGTGTGATCAGGCAGGCGAAAGATGTGGTAAAAGGAATAAAGAAGCGTCTTGGAAGTAGAAATGCGAAAGTCCAGCTTCTTGCCTTGACTGTGAGCTTTGTTCTTACTGCACTTCAGCTGAAGCTTTCTCTTGCGAATGCTGTTGTTTGGCGATTTATACTGTTCTGTCTCTGCTCACCTGTGTCTGGTTTTGGGTTTTGGTGTTGATTGGGGTTTTTGTAGCTGCTGGAGACTATTGTAAAGAACTGTGGCGACATTGTCCACATGCATGTAGCAGAGAAAGATCTTCTTCACGACATGGTGAAGATTGTGAAGAAAAAGGTGAGAGTGATTTGGTTTTCGCTGCACTTGGAAGGTTGAGGTCAGGTCTGGTGGAATGAACAACTAACTCGTGTGTGTTCTTATTAGCCCGACTTTCATGTTAAAGAGAAGATATTGATTCTAATAGATACTTGGCAAGAAGCTTTTGGTGGAGCCAGAGCAAGATATCCGCAATATTATTCTGCATACCAAGAGTTGCTGGTAAATATTTTCTCATATGGTTGGTACTCAGTGTGCCTTTGACAAAGTGATATAATCTTAGGTTTCAAATATATATGGATAGTCATATGATCTATCATTGATCTATTTTAGTCCTCATAGTCGTTTTGTTTTAACTTCTTCGAACTAGTTACTGACTTTGTCTGTTATTTTCAGCGTGCAGGAGCAGTATTCCCCCAGAGATCTGAGACTGCTCCAGTATTCACTCCGCCTCAAACTCAACCTTTATCATCTTATCCACAAAATTTGCGTAATCTCGACAACCCTCAAGCTCAAGGTGCACCTGAGACTTCTACTGAGTCTGAGTACCCAACCTTGAGGTATCTAACAATTGTTTTCACTATTGTTGCTTCATTGTAACTTTTCGTGTGGTTGCTGAAACCTTTCCTTATATTTCTTTCTGTTGTTGTAGTTCATATGTGATGGAATTTATTCAGCAAAATGGGAATTAGCGGTTGATTAATTACCACTTGTTTCATTTCATTGGGTCTTCTTTAAAATATAACACAAATGTTAGTTGGAGATGCAGGTCCATTTTGGTTCTTGGGATGTTGAGTTCCGGTTTTAATATTTTAGAAAGCAATTTATATTTCAAGGTTTGATATGGATATGATCATATGATGCTAAATGGTGATGTGAAATACTTCAATGATGCAAAGTACTTCATGCTACAATTTGGTTTTTGGGGGCTAGTTTGTTTCTATTCCTTGTTGCTTCAAAGTTCTTCTCGTAAACAGTTGATTTTGAAGATGCTTGGCAGTTATAAAACTCTTTCGCTCTCTTTTGTTCTAGTTTGACAGAAATTCAAAATGCACGGGGTATTATGGATGTCCTTGCAGAGATGCTAAATGCAATAGATCCAGAGAACAGAGAGGTAATTTTTGCAGAGAATTTGTAGTTGATCTTTCCAATATTGGGTTTGTGCAGTTGGAAGATGTTCAATATGAACTAGGCATTGACTGTCTTTAAATTCAAATAACTCACAATCTTTGGATCAACTCTTTTGAATTATAAACTATGCAGGTCTTTTCAGTTTATGCTCTGGTTCTTCTATTTATTTGCTCGCTGGTTGTTTTTTAATTTGTAGGGCCTTAGGCAGGACGTCATCGTAGATCTGGTGGAACAATGTCGTACATACAAGCAAAGAGTTGTACATTTGGTTAATTCAACTTCGTAAGTCTCATTCTTCTTGCAAATTGTCAGCTGCTTTGGTGTAGCAATTTGTCCTGTCAAGTCATTTTCATCTCCTTGATTGCCTAAGGGTTTTCTGTTTTCGTCTGTTCTTTGTGTTGGGTTTGGGTTTTTTATATTTGTATTTGGCAACTCATTGTATAACAACAGGGTTAATGCATATTGAAATTCTGAAACCATATTAGCTTCTCCAAAGAGTTTCTGATGCCAACAACAAAATCAACTGATTTTTGTATTAGTATTAAATTTGCATCTTTCTATGTTTCCTTTACCTACATACATCAGTTGTTGACTTTCATTCATTATCGACAGAGATGAGTCCTTGCTCTGCCAGGGACTAGCACTGAATGATGACTTGCAACGAGTGCTAGCCAAGCATGAATCCATTGCTACAGGAACTGTTGCTGTTAAAGTGGAACCAAAGCCCAAACCTACTGGAGCATTGGTTGATATTGATGGTCCATTGGTTGACACTGGAGACAATAATAAAAGACCTGACGAGGAGTGAGTAAACTTAAATTTCATGTAGTTCAATCTAAAAGTATTCCTCTTTTATCTGGCTGCTTTTCTGTAGCTTGCCAGTGAAATACATCCTTTTGAATTTCAATGGTTGTGTTAGTCGAGTAGTGTTAGGAGTCATAGTCGTATTTCCTATGTCTTTTAGTAGTTCGAGTCCTACTAGAATTATGTATGCATATTTGCTATATAATGCCTAGGCCTTATGGTTATTAATCAGCAGAAATTATCTTTTAGTTTATCTCATTCTCTCTTTTCTATCAACACGGTGCGAGGATGAAAGGGCAAGAGCCCCTCGAATCCCACCGCGTTCGTATAATCTACGAAACAGGTCAGCTTATACCAGGTTATTGTGTAAATCAAAAGCTAGGTTATCTAGGATATTTTCATCAAGTGTTAATTTACCTGCTACATAAGACTTGAGATGACACTAAATTCTTGTTGTTGCATGATTAGCTTTTGTGGGATGAGTTTCTCTGATATTTTGATGCAATCATTTTTCAGGGCTGCTTCTAGTTCAGGATCAACTCTAAACCAGTTATTACTCCCTGCACCACCTGTATCCAATGGTCCAACTCCTTCAGCAGCCAGTTCAAAAATAGACTTGTTAAGTGGTGATGATTATAGCTCTCCTACAGCCGAATCTTCTCTTGCTCTGGTTCCAGTTGGAGAAGCGCAGCCAACAACTCCTCTGTCGCAGCAAAATGCCCTTGTTCTTTTTGACATGTATTCAAATGGCAGCAACCCTCCAAATGTTGCCAATGCACAGCCTGTCCCCATGACTGGATACCCCAATACCATGAATCCACAATTCCAGCAACCACCGGATTTCCAGTCTCCTAATCCTGGAATTTTTGCTAATGGGAATTCACCTACGATGGGATCACCTCGGTTTGCACCACAGCCACATTATATGCAAGGTGCAGTGGCATGGAATGGAGCGTCACCATTACAGCCTCAGCCTTCCTCGCCAGCATATGGTGAGTAGGTTTTTGTCAAATTTTAAGATATGGTGTTCTTTCAATCTTTTCTAGACACACATCATCATAGGTGCATGCACTGATTGTTCAGAGAAATGAGTATACTTCGGCATGCAAGTTTTGTAAGTTGTGGTTCTCTAATTTTCTCAATAGAGTTATTAATTGATAGAGTTGTAGTCTTCTGAGGCACTTATCATGCAGTTGATCACAACACCATCTTTCTATAAACTTATGTTACGTTTTTTCTTAGCCAAAAATGTTATTACTGTAGACTGGCTACCTATAACTGTTTATTTTCTTTGTCGATGGTTTAGAGTTAATGGCTGAAAATGATATCAAGCTGTGCATTTTGGTGGTAGATGTTACAGATAGATTTTACAGTAGCTAGAAACTGGGTTGTCTAGTGAGAATGTCATGTAGATGTAATAATGCTATTTGCAAAAACATACGTATATTTTCTTGTGATGTAAATTTAATGACTTTATTTTTTAATGTTGAAAAGGTGCTCAGAGTGGCGGTTCCCTACCTGCACCACCATGGGAAGCTCAACAAGCCGATGGTGGTAGTCCACCGGCAGGCTCTCAATACCCTCAAATCATGCAAGGCGGTAGTCCGATGGCAGGCTCTCAATACCCTCAAACCATGCAAGGTGGCAGTCCAACAGCAGGCGCTCAATACCCTCAAACCATGCAAGGTGGTAGTCCTGTGGCGGGCGCTCAATACCCTCAAACCATGCAAATAACTCAAGTTGTTCTAACGCAAACACAACCTATTCCAGCTGGTATGCAGTCGCAGGTACCCCAACAAATGCTGGGCCATGAACAACAACAGTTCATGGGCGCATATGCTCAACAGATGCCAATGCCCGGTAACCAAGGCATTCACGGCAATCAGTTTACTGGGTTTCAACCTCAGCAAATGCAAGGAGGCCAATATAATATGGGTATGCACCCTCAATATATGCAACAGGGTGGGCAGATGACTGCAATGTATCCTCAACAAATGTATGGCAACCAAATGGCTGCTTATGGATACGGCCAGCCCCAATCTGGCTACGGTCAGCAGACACAGTACCTCGAACAGCGTATGTATGGACTCTCCGTCCGAGATGACAGCGGCTTGAGAAACTCTGCATACCAGGTTTCTACTTCGTCGTACGTCCCTCCGAGCAGGCCGTCCAAACCGGAAGATAAGCTGTTCGGAGATCTGGTCGACATTGCGAAATTCAAGAAGCCCGGAAGCGCTGGTAGCATGTGACAGATTCCATCCAAACCATTTGTTTTCGTCTTCGGTCTTATGAGTATCTTTTTCGCCTTCCCTTCCTTTCTTCGGGGCCTTCTAACTTAAATTCTCTTATTTTATTCTTCTCCTTATTTTATATTTTGAATCATAATACATGTTCTTTTCATGTAGCCTCTTCCAGTGGCGCTTTTGATTTTTTTTTTTTGGCTTGGGAAATATGTACATTTGTAGAGAACTAGCATTGAGACTATAAATTAGATTAAATTCATGAGACTTTCCTATCCTTGCACACTATTTTTCTATGGCTCAAGACTTTAAAACTCTAATTATGACCGCTTATCCTTGTTTTCGATTTTTCCAAGTTCACTCTAGTCAATTGGGGCGGCGGCGCCAATCTAAAACAAATCGTTAAAATTCATTAAAGAAGAATCATTAATCGGTTTAAAATTTATTAAAAAAAAATAATAGTTGATAAAACTCAAAATTCATCTACTAGTCAGTTAAAATTTGTTGTTATTAATAAGCACAAATAGTTATGATAAGTTTTTGTTATAAGCTTTTATCACTTTCTTGTTACAATTCTTATTATATATTTAAAGATGCAAGTTATGAAACAAAAATTAATTTGAATTTATCATTTCAAATTTTTTAAGTAACAAATGTATGAATACAAAATAATAGTTAATTTTATCGACAAGAAAAAAAATTCACTAATTTAATAGTCTTATAAATAATTTTACAAACTAACAGCTAAATTTGATTAATCCAATATAAAAATTGATTAATCCAATAAAAAGCGCGAGCACTTATTACTTCATCCTAAACGACGACACCGTAGAAATCTCTCTCCTCGTTTCCCTTCCATCGTCATTTTTCTAGGCAGTTTCCGGTGATTCGTGGCAGTTATTACTCATCCGGGCGATCCTCAGGATGCAGGTTACTCCTCTCTTTTTTTGATTTATTATGTTAGAATTGAAATTAGGGTTTGGGCAATTAAAGTTGCGAGCTCGATTAATTGGTTTGTGGTGTGGTAGGCTTCGAGGGCGAGGCTGTTCAAAGAGTACAAAGAGGTGCAGCGCGCGGCGGATCCCGACATCCAGCTCGTCTGTGATGATTCCAACATCTTCAAGTGGACTGCTCTTGTCAAGGTTAGCGGTTTTCGAACACGGGTTTGTCGAATTTCGTTGATTGTTGCGAATTTTGGGTTTTATTGAGCTGTTGTTTTGCTTCGTTTCGTATTTTTTGCGGAATTAGGGTCCATCCGAGACTCCTTTCGAGGGCGGGGTGTTTCAGCTGGCTTTCTCTGTACCCGAGCAGTATCCTTTACAACCTCCGCAAGTCCGGTTCTTGACGAAGATTTTCCATCCCAATGTTCATTTTAAGGTAGGCGCGCGTTTCGGTGGTTTGGCTCCTCCTTTTTATCTATGTTTTGGGTACTGAGCATACGTTAATTGGGAACTTTTTAACGCGTGGTTCATTTTGTTGACTGATTAATCACTGGGGGTATCTTTGAGCTGAAGGGAAATGGAACTAGTGTATTCTTTACAGAGATACCGTCAGCGATATAATGAGTTTGCTTTGAAGTTTGAGATTCGAGTAATTGTGAGTTTGAACTAGATAAATCATATGAAGTCAAAAGAGTGTTCTCATAGAGTTTGTAGGTTTTGCTGAGCGACAGGTGTTGCTTCTAACTTCTCCGATGCACCGTCGCTTAGCATCATTGGATAGCATTCAAAACTAGATCATCCCGAATAACACGGTATTGGTTGCATGTCAGTTTGCCACAATTGAGTCGTATATAGATTTTCATTAGATGGGCATGACATTTGAGAGCTGTTGAACTTATTCTATGTAAAAAGATGCCTTCCTGGAAGAATTTTTGTTTTTTTAGCACAAGAACCTGTTTTTATGATTAGTTTTTTCCTTGTAGACTGGAGAGATTTGCCTCGACATATTGAAGAATGCATGGAGCCCGGCCTGGACACTTCAGTCTGTCTGTAGGGCGATTATAGCTTTGATGGCACACCCAGAGCCTGATAGCCCTTTGAACTGTGATTCAGGTAACTTATTACCCTCTTGATTTTCACACTTCATGCTTCTACATTAGAAATTAAATGGATCCATTGGATTTCTGCAGGCAATCTTCTAAGGTCTGGTGATGTCAGAGGTTATTATTCCATGGCAAGAATGTACACAAGACTCGCAGCCGCGCCCAAGAAAGGCTGAGCCCCTCATTGCTTAATTGCTGGATCATACTGTGATAAATGTGAATGTAGATCTTGGGGTGTTGAACTAGTTAATCTTCTGACTTCTAAACTTAACCCTAAAGAAGTCGATACTTTCGTGTTGTGTCTTCTGTTGATTTCGCTCTCTCTCATTAGTATGTTGTTGAGAATTGTCCCTAAACATTGTTCCGATTCTTATCATATGCCACCTTTATAAAGAGCTGCACATTTTAGTTTCAGCAATTCCATTTTACACACTCGAATCTCCTCAATGTACATGAATCGATTCGATTCTTTTATTACATACAAATGCCGGATCACATCTGATTTTTTTTTTTTGAATCGCATTTGATAAAGGATAGTCGGATGAACTTCATTGCTGGAAAAATTTGCCGAACCAATTACTTGCTTCTATTACCATCAATGGAGTCATTTGATGTCCAATGCCTGGTTGAGCGATCACCTGCATATATTTTAGTACGTGTTATGCTTAATTTAACTTTGGGTCCTAGAATATTGGTTGCAACGTTGCCTCGTACCTTGAACTTGTCCAGAGAATTTGCTTTTCTGTAATCTACAGAAGCCTTTGATTTTGGTTCTTCTAATCCACCAAACGGGCAACGAGGGTCATCTGCACCTGCAAATTCATTCCAATTCAACATCAACATAGTTGCGTGACTATCCGGAACCGTGGCATGAGGAAGAGCTTGATGCGATAAATATCGGGTTAAGAAAACGTGCAAGAGAACACGATCGCACAAGTAATATAATGATAAGCACAAGTAATATAATGATAAGTAAGATCGTCTCCACAGGGATAGATAGATCAATTTTCTAAGTACTGGATTATGTATTCTCAATCTTAATCTAAGCAATTGAAATCGAATGATTGGTTGGTTAATCTAATGCTATGAATCGCTATACAAGCCAAGTGTTGTCAATCCTAGATTCGAACAACGATCAAAACTAAACTAATGAAACGAACGGATGCACTCTATGTTACGAACTAAGGTTGTCAATCTTAATTCTAAACACACGATACGAATCAATCAAACAATGAATAATCAAGCAATTGAATAAAAAGACAACTCTTGACTACGAGATATGTGAATACCGCATTGATTGAAGATCCGTGTCGTTTATCACAATCCTTGAAATAAAAGCAATTAAATTGAACAATAAATTGAATGCGTCTTGCGCTAAAGTCGTCCAAGAGTGTCTTTAACCTAGGTCTCAACACCTTATGTAGGTGTGACCAAATTCCTAATAAAAAGAAGAGACTTAACTAAACTAAACAGGTGAATGGAGCTGAAAATCGTCAAGCCAACGAACGTTGGGCCTTCAAAATCCACTTACTCTAATTCCCCCCAGCGAACGCTGGGGGTCCCAGCAGGCACTAGGCTCGCTGCGATAAGTCCTTATTCTTTTTCGATTCTTCATCCAGGCTTTCCGCAATTGTACCACTTCTCGTCAACTCGTTTTTTCCTCCAAACACCTATAAAACACACAAACTCAATATATACTATGCTCTTCGACGCAATACGACAATATAACATAAAAGATGCACAAACATGACACGAATCTACACAAAACATGATGAACATATACCCAATTTAACGCGAATGTGACATGTGTTCACACACACATCACACCCCCACACTTATTTCTTTGCTTCAAGCAAAGTGCATCAGAATTATCGAGTTCACGGTGCCTCCAAACTGTGAACTATTTAACCTGATTCATCTTATCGCTAGCCATTCATCTCATTCAAGCGCAAAGAACAAAGACCACATAGACATAACATCCTCAACTTTTTAACCCGATTTTCACACTATGCATACCATACATAAGAGCTGACCACTCAGTGGGTTGGATCGATTTATGCTCACACATATTGAGTGATCAACTACCTATCACTCACATACACGTTCGAGCCTAAAAATATCATATTTTGTACTTGACACTATCTCGAATAATACGAGATTCGTAATCAAGAGGGACTTTGTATAGGGTTGTAATAAGGTAAGGGGAGGATAATTAATTGGGTAATGGCTAGACCACCCAATCTGAGGGTTACACAAGAATCTAACTCTCGACTATACTACATATCTCACCCTATAATGACTACTCGCTCAACTCAATGTACCTGTATCATAGAGGCCATTCACTCAGGATAAGTTCCTCAATTTTCACTTTGTGCTTTCTTTTTCAATCACTTCCTTTTCTTCTACTTTTCTAGGATTTTCACTTTTTTTTGCTTTTCCATTCTTTCCACATTTCTCTTTTTCTTCTTTTTATTTTCTTTTTCTTTCACACATTCTTGCACTTTCATTTGCAACTTATCCTGATTTTGATTGTTAACCTCAATTCTACCTTTTTTAACCTAATTCACGTTCAATACCCCATGTTATACTACTAAGTACACCCTTACAAAGATATCCCCAAATAGTGTCCTAATCCCTCAGACTGAATATGTTGAACATCGATGGGGGTCAGATATTAGCTCATGTAATAGTGTACAAATAGTAACTCAATAAATAGGCTTAGGCTCAATGGGGTTTAAATAATGAATGAGAACATGTTTTTTTTGCTCTAAGACTCTAGGCTTAACATTAAAATGGCCGTAGATGTCTAACTTGCCCCGCACTACAAAATTGTGGAAAGTGTTAATATGCCATCCTCATTACCCAATACATGTATGTACCTCATGAATAAACTCGAGATGGTTGTCTCATATGCCAGCTCAAAATCCTCATATGGACACTTATCAAACTCTCAAGTATGGTCTACCTAGTGCAATCATCGATCTAAATAGCTAAGGATGTCATCCCCACAAAATCCTATGCCAGGCAACTCAAATTTGATTTCAAACTAGACTATAGGATTTGGTTGTCGCTCAAAGTTCTATTGTTTGAAGGATGGTTCGTTAGTTGCAACAGACTTGACCACTTTAATTAAAAGCACATGCCAAACACAGAACAAACTCGATCACATGTGTATGAAAACACAAAAGAATAATAAAAATAGACCAAAAACATCATATTTCAGACGAGATGCACCCCCACACTTAGTGAACATATTGTCCTCAATGTGTGGAAGGGCACCACTCACATAGACAAGACAACAAACACATATCACATAAAAAATGAAAAACAAAAGAAAGGAAAAAGGTGTAGCCTGGTTATTGGTCAGGAGGAGGTGGCAGGTATTTGGCTCAGAGCCAGGCCCAATGCGCCTCTTTCGATGCTTTGCATCAGGCATTATATGCTTCCTAGGCTGCAAATTGGGCTTGTATATAGGCCTGGTCATCCTGATAGGTCTCTCAATGAGCAATCTGATCGTCGGCCAGAGCTTCGACCTGGATCTCTAATTCGCTAATGCAGTCGGCCAGATTATTGACATCTTCTTGGTATTCCAGAATCAGGATATTGCTGTCCTATCGAAGTCAGTCCTAAACAGCCCTGCGATCCTCCTACTAGAAGATTTTGTAGGTGGTCACGCCAGAGCACTCGACCTTGGAGACGAGATGTCAGGCCATTAGTCTATCATGATCAATGATGCCGCCTCATAAAGTCTTTGTTGGATTTGCCCGAACTAGAAGAAAATGCTTGACAAATACAGTGATAAGATGTCCAAAACCAATATTCTGCAGTTTAGACAACTGAAACGTACGAGATATGGCATCACAAATTAATGCAAAAGTGCTAAATGGCTTCTTGTATTAAATGCAGTGAAGCGCATAAAGCTGACTCTGAGTAACCCGAATATCCTTGTACTAACTGCTATGAAGTGGTGTAGGATGTTAAGGTGCATATCCTTAATGAGGATCACTGGAGATGGTGACTTATAGTGGGAAAAACCAGAGAGAGCTTTCCAAGCATTATGGACCTCGACCTCAGAACTAAAGTCTGACGGGCCACCCCCACCCTTGATGCCTAATATGTGAGTGAGATATGCCTCAACTACAGTGACGGGGGTACCGTAAAGACGTATAGTAAGGTGAAAATGATCGTTAGCCACAACGACCGTGTAGAAGAATTCTAGCATGATATAGGGGTAAGATTCGACAACCGTATTAGCAAAGAAGCTCCAACTGATGAAATCTAACACATCACGCAATTCATCCTCAATACCAAACTAGCGCAAGTCATAAAACAAGAGTGAAGCTTTCGATACCTGCCGCCTTCCCATTCATGGAAGATGGGGAAGTCGATGCCATGCCTGTGTGAGATGTCGGAGAGTGGTTATGGGCGCGAGTTGGAGCTCGGGGAGTGCCGCTATCACAACGACGACATTTTGGAGCAGGTGGCGTACAATATACTAAATTTATTTGAATTAATTAACACATAACCAAAAAATGTAAAAAAATTTGACTGTGATCCAAAAGTTATGTAAATGCTCCGAATGTAGAAATAGAAATTTTTTTCTAAATTAATTGCTAAAATAAGAAAAATATTTATGTTCTGGGTAAATTAGGTGAACTGAAAAAATATGATTGGGCAGTCTGATTAGATTGAGACAAGTCAATTAATTTAGTCACAAATCAGACCGGGATTGGTCCTGGTTGATGATTTGACTTGTCCGACCACCGTTTTCAAAACATTAGTAATATCACGCTATTGCGAGAGACACTTCACTGAATGAACGAGAAGATAGGCAAAATCAGTCGGATAGTGATTAAGTTAGACCGTTAGAACGTGTATCATCGACTGAATTGGAGCTTTTTTCACGAAATCCTTCTGCAGACAGGAATTCAAGAGTAGTGCTAGATGGATCATGACTTGTGTATCGACATCATCTATGCGGGTGCTCTAGAATGGAGGAACGACGTCAGCATTTACTCCTTCGAGAGGAATTTGATAAGGCGATCATATTTTACTATACTTTTTTTTTCTTTATGCATGGAGCATTTATCTCATACTGTCGAGCAATTGGTCTCGTTGAAAAATGGTAACCGGTATGGCGCATGCGACGGTCCTCTCCTCTCTTGCATCTAATATTGCTGATGATTTAATTCTTATGTGCACGACTTCCATTGACGAGGTGACAACCTAGTATGTCAAGTGTTTGGCATGTTTTTCGTGAGTTGCCATCAAAAGGTTTAGTCTACCTAAGTTTCAGACTATGGTGTCCCATAATTTTAAGCATGGCCGATCGAGTTATGCATTTTAATCATATGTTTATTAAATTATTAAGTGTACCTTTTTAAAAAATAATATTTTTTCTTCTATTGCCCCAACACTTTGAAACTCCATAAGTTATGAGAAAGGAACCTCTCTTTCATTTATTAAATGATGGATAAACAACTGAAACAAGGTATAAAAGATATCTATAGCAAATGCTAAATTTATTGCTGATTCAAAAACATAAATTTCTTCCTGGTCCATCGCATTATGAGCGTGACTTCTCCTCCTTGTCCTAATTAATCCTGCGGACACAAAAACAGAGAGAGAATATTAAGCTAACAACAACAAAAAATGGACAAAAACGTTCGAGTTCAATTGATTCTTGTTCTTGTTATTACTGGTTGCAATCAACGTCGGGCAATAAAGAGGGAGAAGCTTTCTTGAGACAGTTGCAAAGGAACTGCCTATTTTCTGTGGTGTCAGGTAGGTTATCAAACTTTTCGACGGAGTTCAGACAAGCTGGCGACGGCTCCTGGACACTGCCATCTATGAAGGGAAGGCAGGGCGACAATATGGTTACGACTTGAGAGCAGTTGAGTTCTACAGCACTAGTTCTTATGCTCAATCCTAGCACAAAAATCAGGCATAGAAGAGCACCAGTGAGCCTGTTCATGTTTCCCTTCTCCATTTCTCGATGAGAACACAAATTGGTCTTTTGTTTCTGTTAAGTTTGAGAGTGAACAAATTGGTTTGTTGTCGGTCTTATTTATATTGTGAAGGATACTACTAAGGGTCAATCCTATTTAAGAAGTATATAAAGTTGGAGCAATTCCAGTTTCCAAAAGGGGTAAGACTTGGAATACTAGAAAGGGCAAGTCAAAGAAGTCAATAAAATCTCACGAGGAGGGGCCGTTATGGTCTTCTCAACTAGTTATATTTCCGAAATTAGACCAGAAAAAATTGGTAACACTCCAGTTTGATAGTCATGTATCAACTTATTGAATATTGGTAAACTTTTATGGTTTAATAATTAATATGGATTCAGCAAATTGGTTCCCAAAATTAGAGCGGCAAGCAATGGTAACACTCCAAATTTATAGTCAACTTATCACAACACTATCCAATTTTTGGTTAATTGCATTGGAATCTATCACCTCTTGGATTGTATTATGGAGTCGGAACTTTTTCCAGTAGTGTTCTGGAAAATAAATAATAACATTATAATTGTTCAACTTATTTTATCATAATTAAATGAATTATTATATTATAAGTGACCAACTCATCACATGTTTCAGGACATATTCTAAGGCAATTCATTCCAACATAACTCCGTAAACTATTTTATCATATATGACTATCCATTACATCATAAAGGATCAACACAACGCATGTTCGAAGACAATTCTGATAACCTCTCATTCGAAATTACTCATATTTTTTAAGAAAAATTTAATGGTAAATCTCGGTCTCAATTTTTGTATTAAATAATATTTTGCAATAGATACATATCATTTTTAAATATTTTACAAATTCAAAAAATATTTAAAGACATTATTTTACTTTATAGTTGCTTATTTGATAAATTTAACATAATTATTTATTTTTTGAAAGTCTTCCAATAATTATTTTGACAATTATATTATTGTAAGAAAATATATCAACTGAATATAACATTTGAATGACATAATAAATTGAGAATTATGTGATTTGAATATAGATAAAATAATTTTTTATTATTTATGTCTTTATTACTCAAAATTTTAATTTTACTATTTTTGAAAGAAAAAAATGTAAACTTCTCTAGTGCCATAATTTATCTAAAAAAATTTTGATCTTTATTTTACATAAGTAAATAATTTATCTAAAATGATAATTATTTCAAATTCGAATTTATCTAAACATAAACCATATTTAATTTATTTGAAGACGAATCGAATACGGATTATAAAATTTCAAACACGAATCGAATCCAAATTAAATTCGAATTAATTCATATATATTTAATATTTAATTAATAAATAAATGAAAATAAGTATTCAACATTTTTTTAAAAAAGAAATAAATTATAATTTGGGCTTGCACTTAATGTACCAAATTAAGTTGCCTACGTATGCTTAGCTTCGAAGGAATCAAAGCCCATGTAGTTCTCTTACCTTTATGAAGCTAACTCACCTAGTCGAACGTGAGCTTGATGCCATGGTGGTGCTCAATGGTGGTCCACGGTGGTCAACGGCAGTGGTCGAGCTCAGCATCAGAACTCACAGGAAGGCCTCGTCGAGGAAAGTAAAGCCTAGTCGACGGCTCGCGAAGACTCATAGCAGGCTGTCTGAAATTTGCAAAAGAAGAAAACAATTAGGGTAAACCGGTGTGATGGAGGACGGTGGTCGTAGGCTGAGCACGGTGGGGCAAGGGACGCATAGGTTGTTGTGGTAGTGTGGTGTGGGGTGGTGGACGGTAGTTGCCAGTGGTGGTGGCACGGTGATGGGAGGAAGGTTTTCAGATTGGGTTAGCAGAGGGGGTGCTTAGGGGTTTGGGGTGGATGAAGGCCTTGTCCATATTGTGCTCTTTCACCCTCCCCCCCCTTCCTGCAGATGTTGGGTTCCCAGCGTACACTGGGTCCCATCCAGGGCGAGCTCCTATACCCCCAGCAGACGTTCGGGTGCCCAGTGGACGCTGGTCTTGGGTTTCCTGAGTTTCTATCCTCCCCCTAGCAGACGCTGGGCTCAACCTAAACAAGCATTTCTCTTTCGGCCTTGGCAACGCAGCTCCTCTCAACCTGTTTAGCCTGTAAAAATTAAACTAAAATGACATATTTTTTAGGGTTACACTATGTACATTTTTCTAGAAATCCACAAACTCAAGAAAATTCAGACGAGTGACTCAAAATGTAACAAAAAGAATAGGGAAAAGAGGCAGTTCTAAGTTAACATCGTTAGCTTGACATTCACAGTCGATCACCAAAGTCCTGGGTTATCAAGGTCCCCTTTAGTCTGTGTAGATCAATGTGGATAGTTAAATATTCATACAGGTGCTCCTTGCTTGCTTCAAATTTTGCCTTGGTATCGTGCTTGCATAGGTGGACTTGCGGTAGCTTCTTATCATGTTCAGGGTCATAAGATGTAGAATGGACATGCAATTTATTATCTTTACTCAAAGGCGTATACCGCAAGTGATTTGATGGTGGTGTACACTCCAAATCCAGTGGTTTAGTGGTTAGCACCCAGGCTGTTTATTTTCTAAATTCCCATTCATGCATCTCTTCTTGAATTTCCAGTCTTGCTTCAAACTCATCTTCAGAAATAACCTTGTCAATGTGCTCGGTTATCCACTCATTGATGAGATTAACTCCATGAGAGTTGTTTTCTTTAGAGGGGTGTTTGATAGCCTTGAAGACATTAAAGACCATTTCTTCATTTCTGGCCTTGAATCGCAGTTCTCCCTTCTCTACATCAATGTTTGCTTTAGCCGTGGCTAAAAATGGACGTCCTAGAAGGAGAGAGACATCTCGATCTTTTTGCATCTCCATAACAATAAAATCGACCAGAAAAATTAGAGCATCAACTTTTATGAGCACATTCTCAATTACTCCCTTTGGCGTAGCCATTGATTGATCTGCAAGTTGAAGGACTACTGATGTTTGCTTCATGTCCCCCAACCCAAACTTCTTAAATATGGAGAATGGCATTAGATTGATGCTAGCCCCAAGATCGATCAGTGCTCTTTTGAATGTCTTATCACTAATAGTACAAGGAATGATGAACCTATTTATATCATTCATCTTGTGAGGTAAATCTTGATTCAGAACTGCACTACAGTCCCTCGTTAGTAGAATAACCTTGAAATCAGCTATGCTCTACTTTTTTGTCATGAACTCCTTGTTCTACTTTCTATAGGTTGGCATCTATTCAAGTGCATCAAAGAGCAGAATATTGATGTGGAGATTCTCGAATAGCTCTAGGAACTTCTTATAGCTTGGATGAGATGCATGCTTATTCACTCTTTGAGGAAAAGGTGGTGGAGGGTAATTCTTTTCCAACGTTGGCTTAGCATAGTTTGTCGTGGGCTTATCTTTATAGACTGCTATAGGAATCACCTGAAGCTCTTCTTCTTCTTCATTTAGGGGCGTATCCACCTTAAAAGGAGTGGGGTCAATTGACCCCACTTAATTTTTTTTATAATTGAATTCATTTTTAATATGTGTACCTACTAAATTTAAGCATTGACCCTACTAATTTTCTAGGCCCGTAAGAAGCAACTTTTATCTTTATATATATTTTTTGAAACAGATCATAATTCTTGAGGCCTATATAAATATTATTATTCTTTAACTATTCATAATTTTTTAGACCCCTATAAATATTATTTTTAGGGGTAAAATTTAAGCATTGACCCCACTAATTCTTGAGGCCCATATAATTTTTTTATAATCTTGTCCCCACTCCTAAATATTTCTGGCTACGCCCCTGTCTTCATTTACTTGCCTTGCTAGAGATTTTGCTATTAAGCTGGCTACATTCTTCCCTAAATCAAGCCCATTTCTAGTCGTGATTGCCTTGTAGTGTTCCAGCTTGGTAGGAGAGGCCTCAATATTACTTGGAAGTGTGCCCGACTGCTTTGCATTTAGTTGAGCAGCTAGCTGGCCAATTTGAATTTCCAAATTTTTGATCGTGGCTTCATGGCTAAGAACTTGCTTCCTTAACTCATCATCACTCCTATGATCTTACTGGGGTGGTGCTTGTTACTGCCACTTTTACTGATACGGCTGGAATTGCTGTAGTGGAGGACCTTGAGCATTGCCAACAGCCATAGGAGGTTTTGGTTGTTGGGGTACCTGTTGACCTGCATTATTTCTCTAAAACAAATTTGGGAGTTCCTCTAACCCGAATTATATGTAGTAGAATATGGATCATTATTCCTATTTGTATTACCCACATAGTTAACAATTTCAGCCATAAAAGAGTAGTTATTGGTAATATGAGGTCCAGTGCAGATTTTGCAAACTTGAGCAGGTGGGGCAGTTGGTGGTGCGTTTGTGGCTTGAACCATTTGTGTGAGAGATGCCACATGTGCATGAAGCACAATGATCTGACTGTTGTCTTACACACTAGCCACTTTCTTCCTTTCTGTTCGCTCGCCCTACTCGTGATTGTTGGTGGCCATGACTTTGATAATGTGTAAGCCTTCAGTTTCTGTCTTTTCCGTCAAGTCACCTCCAGCTGCTATATCTAGGTTGACTCGAATTTGTGGCTCGCATCTATTATAAAAGATTTGGATAAGCATCCAATTAGGTATCTGATAGTATGGGCACTCGCGGAGTAGCCCTTTGAAGCGATGTCAAGCCTCGTATAGAGATTCACCACCCTGCTACCTAAATTGAGAAATTTTGTTACACAGTTGAGTAATTTTACCTAGGGATAATACTTCTCTAGGAACTTGTCTACAAGCTCGTCCCATATAGTGAAGGTGCCTGCAGAAAATGAGCCCACCACTCTCTAGCAGCATCATTTAAGCTTTGTTTGAATAGTCATAATTTGATGGCATCTGCTGTGACACCATTGTACTTGACTGTTGAGTAGTGGTCTTCAAAAGTCTGGATGTGCTTCGAGGGATTTTCTAAAGGAGAGCCCCCGAACTGGTCTTGACGAACCATCTGAATGAGACTACTCTTGATCTCAAAAGTGTTGGCCTCCACAGTTGGATGCGCAATACTAAGGCAAAGATTTACCAGCCTAGGGTGTATTTGCCTCCTCCCATTGTTGTTAGCGGGAACATTAACTACCTGATTCTGATCTGCCATCTGTTCCTTGTGTTGATTCTTTCTTCTCGAGCAAAAGTTTCATTCAATTTCTGGATCGTACTCAAGAAGAGGTTGGTTGTCAGAACGGGTATGTGGCATACACTTCCTACGCTCTCACTAAACTGCAAAATTCAACAAAGAGGATCAAGCATAGTGATAAACAACGAAGATGTAATAAGCTTAGTCTCAAAATCAAGAAAACTGTATCCAATATTAAAGACAGATTGATTCAAATTTGTTCCCAGCAACGGCGCCAAAAACTTGATACGATAAATATTGGATTCAGAATACATGCAAGAGAACACGACCGCACAAGTAATATAATGATAAGTAAGATCGTTTCCATAGGGACAGATAGATCAATTCTCTAAGTACTGGATTATGTATTCTCAATCTTAATCTAAGCAATTGAAATCGAATGATTGGTTGGTTAATCTAATGCTACAAATCGCTATACAAGCCTAGGGTTGTCAATCCTAGATTCGAACAACGATCAAAACTAAACTAACAAAACGAATGGATGCAATCTATGTTACGAACTAAGGTTGTCAATCTTAATTCTAAACACACGATACGAATCAATCAAACAATGAATAATCAAGTAATTGAATGAAAAGACAACTCTTGACTACGAGATATGTAAATACCGCATTGATTGAATCTGTCGTTGATCATAATCCTTGAAATAAAAGCCGTCCAAGAGTATCTTTAACCTAGGTCTCAACACCTTATGTAGGTGTGACCAAATTCCTACTTAAAAAAAGAGACTTAACTAAACTAAACAGGTGAATGAAGCTGAAATCGCCATGCCAGCGGACACTGGGCCTTCAAAATTTGCTTTCTCTGTTTCCCCCCAGCAGACGCTGGGGGTCCTAGCGGGCGCTGGGTTCGCTGCGGTAACTCCTCATTCTTCTTTGATTCTTCATCCAGGCTTCCTGCGATCGCACCACTTCTTGTCAACTCGTCTTTTTTCTCCAAACACCTACAAAACACACAACCTCAGTAGATACTCCGCTCCTCGATGCAATACGACAACATAACACAAACGATGCACAAACACGACACGAATCTACACAAAACACGATGAACACATACCCAATTTAACGCGAATGTGACATGTTCACACACACATCAGAGCTCATGATTCGGGAAGGGAAATCATATGTACCATTGAGAATCAAGAGTGGGCGTGGTGCTATGATCTGGAATCCAGACTAGAGCAATTATATTCCAGACCTGGTTTTGAAGAAGAGGCAATCAGATGGAAACCAAATTCACAGGGTAAGACAAAAAATGAGATTGCCTGATGAGAATAATTGCTAGGGATCTGTCAAGGAAGTGCATACTATCCCAACAAATCAGAACAAAGAAGAAGCGTAATCTATAGAGTAGGTAGGTACCTTGGCTACAACTTCCTCATCAATTTCAGTCTTGCCTAATGTAATACGTGCTTCTGCAATCAAAGGATATTATGATTAGAGCCACCACAATCAGAGAAATGCAGGCACAAGCATTTTTATGAGAGATGAAAGCAGCTGAATCCTACACCAGATCATTACGGTAAGCCTTACGACAAATGTGAGATCTTAGACAACGCTCTTGATTCTATCCTTCAAATACAGGCCTTATGCTATCGACGCGACCTTATCGTTATCAATGGCCCTGCGAAACCCCTACAATGCGTCCCACGGACACCCGGTATTCAGCCACACTACTTGCAGAAACTATGCCATCAGATTCAGGTTCAGTAGACAAACCTGCACATCAATATGGGAACCACTACTGCGTATCAGGTATCGGCCAAAGCATGCATCCCTGAACCATGCGAGAACCAGATCAGACATCTACGACCGCCACCTTCAATTAATCTTCATGGATATAACACAACCCTGCATCCCAAATATTCGCCGGTGATTCCTATCTTGGTGTTGTCTATATCTTCTCTCTCGGTAAGATAATCTGCAAGCTAAGATATTTATCGAGTTACAAGATGTTTAACAACATAAAAAGACTAAAAAAGGGAATAGAGATCAAACTTACAGTGTCAGAGATGAATGGCATTCTTATTCGATTATATATATATATATATATATATATATATATATATATATATATATTAAATGTTCGCATGCGTATATGTTTTTGGATAAATTGTTTTATAAGTTATTTTGAATTGTTTATAATGTGTAATTGTCAAAATCTGGGATGTGGAAAGATATTTATTTTTTGAGCAATCTCGACTTCACACCTTATATTATGGGACTCTTCCATCAATATATTTTATATACATAAGAATTATTTATGATCTTCTTAGTAAGTCCAAATTTTATTATTTTTTATAATCTCGCTATTTAAAAGAACTTGTAGATATTCAGAACTACATGTCTAATGATAAAAAGGAAAAAAGTAAGTATTAGTATCTCGTAATTTTTTTGTTTAACAAATATTATCAAAATTCACCATCTTAATGACAAGAAAGTGTACGAACGCCGTGAATTTTAAAATTTTTATTAAAAAGACAACGAGAAATTACAAAATATTTGGTAAAAACTGAAGCTTTCCATCCCATTTGGCAAAGTTAGTGTTTTTCCAATGTCGGGCCCCACAAAATAGTTACTGGTGGAGGCGACTCGCTGCGTCAGCTGACAAATGCTCCTTTAGTGGGCTTCAAAAAAGATAACGAAAAATCTTACCTTTCAAAAAAGGAAAATGAAACAAAAGCTTGTTGTCTGGTAACAAAATCACCATAGGAAGGTGGGAACAAAAGTTATTGCACAACCAGCAAAATTATAAAAGGACATCTAAAGAAAATACAATGTATAGAAGAAGAACAGGCAGATGGAGGAAGTTGCCGTAATTGTTTTTATGTTTAAATAAATTATTTTAACAATATTCATACTAAATTTAAAACATGTCGGTCGGTGGTGGAAAATTCAGTACATAAAATTGATGGGAAATCGAGTGCAAAACAAGAATTCGTGATATTTACATTAGTATCTAGGATTAGAAGGGTTACAACTACGTCATCCCACTATAATAAGTAACATTTTCTAAGGCTTCAATGATTAGGCAACAGATGCAGCTAATAGTTGGGAGCAATTCAAAGAATAAGACGGTGGAGACAAAATTAGCTCAACCAAAGTGACATGGCAATGAGACCAGCTAACAACAATTGCCTTTTATTATATAGGAGCAGATCTCCGATCTTTAACTTTGGACTTTGTTCTGTTTGGTCTCCGCAAGTTGAATAGGTGATGATGAAGCATTCTTCTCAGTAAGATTGAGGTCGAAAGCCAGAGCAGTTGCTGCGTGTTTGGCGACTCCGTTGTCAAACGATATGTTGTGATCTCGTGTTTCATTTGCCCATTTTCCGGTGCGAGAGGCAACGCAGGATTGTTCTCCTGCTTTGGTTTTGGCTTGTGGAAGGTGCATTCTGTCTAAACCAGACAGAAGGAAGACCATGTTAACACTACTTTAGGTTAGACAAATGATCCTAACGCGACACGGACAGTGCGCTTATGTTTTCCCCAAACATGAGAGGGCCAATTTAATGGAGAATGAACGCATAACTACAGGGTCCAACTTAGAACTATATAAGATGGTGGAGAGCATACCTTTCATGTTTCCACGAGTGATTAGTCTGTCGAGCATATCTCGGAAGCTAGTCAAGATGATCTTTTCCTGCTCGGCATAAAGCTCATGGCATTCACTTCCACTAGATGATTTCTGGGATCCAATTCCTGATGGTCCATTTGGTGAGCTGGCTTTCACAACCTCGACCTCTTGTTCATGGCACATCAGATCAATTTCAGGAGATGACAGCCTTCCATTTGCCATGTCATCTCCGGCGTCTGTTCCAGATGAGCTGGATGCATTACTATCCATTTTGTCTATGTCCACGTGATCACGGGGAACATACTGGCGATTATCTCCATTTGCATTACTCGCACTCTCATGGACTGATGGCGCAAAAGAATTGTTTACTACCTCGGCTAGCTGATGCCTGTTGCCTGCTTTTCCTGGAAACAACAGTTTATAATGTCAGAATATAGTTCACTGTGGTAAGAAATCATGCAACACGCTGCTCTACAATGTAGGGTCCAAGGAATCAAATGAAATAATAGTAATGCTAACAATTCTAAGTGTGAAATTAAATGGCCCAAGCAGAAGTCGCTGGATAAGTTAGTGAAATAGTTTCTATCAAAGAAGACACTGCAGTGCATCCTATACACAAGTCCGTGGAAAAGGACCCGGCAATGTGTACCTTCTGCAAGTGCATTTCTCAGATGATTCGACAAAAGCATTAAAGTTCTTTTTGCTAATCAAACCTGAGAATGTTTTTGAAGCTCCTTCAGAAAGCACGACCAAAAGTGAGCAGAAGTTTTTCACATCCTGTGGTTGGATAATATCTGCTAATGAAGACCTTTAGGTCACATGAACAATTGGCAATCAGTTCGTTGAAAACAAAAGTCTCAGAAGCAATGAAAGCTCATCTAAATTTGTTGAGTATGATGAAACAGGGAAAACCTGAATCCTTCCTTGGAGAACCCCAATCCACTGTTACCAGCGTGATGAGCATAGGAGATAGACGATATACAAGAAGCAGACCCAGATTTCCTTGGAGCCTTTACCTGATTAAAGATCAAGAAGAAAAGGTTACATTAGTTGTGTGGTATGTACTTAACAGGATAACTAAACCTATCAGGAATCTCAATCAGAAAACAATGAATTCCGCTTCCTTTGCATGCTACTCCAACATTGGCCTATACAACACAATTGAAGCATATTTGGAAAATCTTTGGTCTCCTCCGAATTACCATAAGCACCAAAAGTTCACTTTGCAATCACCAAACTGTAATATGCAGTGGCGATACTGAGCTAGTTGGTGCCTAGATCAATGACTTTGGCAGAAACTTTTCCGAAGGGTCCAGATAGCATATACTTGAGCAGTATACTGCATTAGATTTAACCATTTGATGACATGGCCACTGATGTACAGAAACTAACCTGTGTAGAATTTGTGCCGTGAACTGATTGGCCATTGGCTCCATTATTGTTGAATTCTTCTAGTTTTAATTTCTTTAAAGTAAGATGGGGACCAAATCCAGGGGAGCTAATGGCTGCATTAATGTCAGCATTTGCTGCTTGTTGCATGTAAGCTGAGGCATTTGGGCTGCCAAGAAAGAGAGCAAGTCTTTCCTCGCTACCTTCAAAATTCTTACAATCCAGACACTTGCAGTTTTCAGAGCATAAAACATTGGCCTGGTAGCACTCGCAGTACTTCTTAAGGCATCCTGATTTCTTGCAATGGCAGCCTTTGTGGTGCTTTCCAACCAATTGAACTTCAGTTGCATCCTCCTGAAATTAATTTGTGAAACTTCAAATACATGGTTGTTAATCAAACGAATAGAAAGAACCCCAACTGTGAAATAGTTTTCATTATGCAGAAACTGGCTCTTTCATCTCTACATCTCTCCAAGTTTTCCACACTACTCTGGAATATTCAGAATTTATACCAAAGTCTACAAACAATCAGAACTCGAGCAGAGAGAATATATCCTGGAAAAGACGAGAGCTAATCGTACCGAAGCTACACAAAATCAGAACTCGAGCATGTCAAGAGTTCCTTTATCCTGCCTAATATAAACTCCATGGTTACTGATTACAAACCTTGTGATCCTTTGATCCTTGTGGACTGCTGGCAATCTTAGGTCTGAATGCATGCGGATTACGATCCAAAACTGCCGCAATAGCTTCCTTCCGAGCAACTTCTTGATTCTCGTTGTTATGGCAGTTCACACAATTGCACCCATTGCAATAACTTCCAGCAGCAAAGCAGTCACAGTACCTGAGAACCAAGGGAAATGCTTCCATTAATTAGATTCATATTTGGATTTTAACACATCTTTACCAATCTCACTGCAGCCTAAAAATCAAATACAGTACAAACGCTAATCTTCACGACTCGAGTTCAGAGAAAACACATTTAAGTACGCACAGCTTCAAGCATCGAGAATTCTTGCAGTTGCATTGCTTAGGCTTCTTAGGGGTCCCATCCCTCGCTTCGCCGCTAGGCCGCGGCCGTGGACCAGGAGAAAGCAGCTTCCTGAAGGGAAGCAAATATAAATCATTAATAATAACCTCACCTAGAATATCTGAGAAAAAACGGTTTAATCTCGCAAATTTACCAAATCAGCTTAATTCAAATTTTTTTTTAAAACGAGAGAAAGGAAATCAGAAGAGGAAGTTCCAAGAGAGAACTTACGCCATCGCCGGGGACAGCGGGTGCTTCCTGACCGGATTCGGCATCCGATGCACGCCGGCTCCGGCGGCCGCCTCGTGCGGCCGCCCTTGCAGCACCGGCATTGTCCGGACCTGCGACTGCTTCGGCGGCGTCTGGAACTGGAAATGCAACCGCAGAGGCGACGGCGGCGGGGGAGCCTCGGCCGCCGTAGCGCGGAGGTGCGGGCTCTCCGGCGAGGCTAATCCCGCCGACGCCAGAAA
Organism: Hypericum perforatum; assembly: GCA_012979155.1. Taxonomy (NCBI): domain Eukaryota; kingdom Viridiplantae; phylum Streptophyta; class Magnoliopsida; order Malpighiales; family Hypericaceae; genus Hypericum; species Hypericum perforatum. Next base: position 177,688 of record SOPF01027750.1, on the reverse strand, counting down.
CACGGCGGTGAAATCCAACTGGCGAGCGAGCTTCTTCGTGCCGAAATCCGACAACGTTTCCCCTTTCTCCATCGTCAATCCGCTGCCGTTTCGAATCTCGTCGAAGAGATGAGTTGGAAACCTTAGAAGAGGAGAAGTAACCGACGAGCTTCACTAAAGAAAAAGGAGAGAGAAAAAGAGTTCACGAGGTTTAAATTTTTTAAAATCCTTTTTCTATGTTTTATATTTATATTTATATTAATAGATATCAAAATACTCAAACTATTAATTTAAATTCAAATCAAATGATAATTTTTAAAATACCTTCTCTATCTCGCCCAACGCTTTTCAAATTTTAGTTATGAGGTTATCGGATGGCTGGGACGAGGATGACGCTAAATCGGAAGGAGGAACTTGAAAGTTGCAGATCCACCGGCTGAGATTCATGAATTGATTGTACGGACGCATTTTCGACCGTTGGATGATATTTATTTCCGCTTAAGGAATTATTTTGCTGGAAAGAGATGGGAGTCGGATTTTGGCGCTAATGAAGTCTGAAAATAGACGGTCCACAGTTTCGAATTGTGTTTCTTAGGGTTTGGATCGGACGGACGATATTTGAAAACTTTCGGAAAATTGTAAAAAAGTAGACCTTGAATAAGAAAGAGATTTAGTGGATCTTTGGTTTAACTTTGGCTGATGAATATCTAATAGTTGATTTTAAAGTAGTTGGTGAAAAAAACTAAGAATTAATAAAATTCAAAAGTTATTCACTCATCAACTAAGATTTGTAATTGATAAACTTAACTCATATCTTTTACATAATCAAATTACAAAATGCCTCTATATTTTATTAGTATTATTAAAATTGTGTGTCCTTGATTACTTTATATCTGTTTATATTTTTTATATTTGTTTTAAATTAGGATTAAACTTATTGTTATTGATAGGCACAAGTAATTATGATAAATTTTAGTGAGACAAATTGTTATTAAAGGATAAAGGATAAGTTTTTATCACTTTTTTGTTATAATCTTTGTTGGATGCAAGTTCTTTAACAAAAGAGAGTTTGAATTTGTCATTTCAAGTCATTTTCACTAATTAACCATTGTCACTCAATAGATTAGACTTTATGAATGTATTACAAGATTAGATAACAAATATATTAGTGCATAATAAGATTTAATTTCATTGACAATAAATTCAAAAAATGAAATTAACTAATCTTATACCCTTATGAGTAATTTTACAACTAAATAGGAAGTCCCAATTATAATGACACCTATACCAAATAGATCCTTGGGCTCTTTTGAGAGACCAATTACTGATTAGAGGGGTTGGATTTGGATGTGTAAAACACACCAAGATTGTCATGGAAACTTAAAAAAGGAAGGCAATGAAGGAGGAAAGGGAAATGACAATAAATGACAATATTTAATGATGAATTATTATTAAATGACGATTTTAATCTCCTATTGATCACAATCAATTACATAAACAAAAAAGTTCGAGTGGTTTTGCCAGTATGTTCAAGTGGTCGAGTGGCAGTATGTTCAAGTGGTTTTGCAAGTATGTTCAAATGGTTTTCTTATTATGTTCAAGTGGTTTTCTTATTATGTTCAAGTGGTTTTCTTACAATGTTCAAGTGGTTTATTAGTATGTTCAAGTGGTTTGTCAGTTAGTGTTCAAGTAGTTTTTTTAGTATGTTCAAGTGGTTTTCTTAGTATGTTCAAGTGGTTTGTCAGTTAATGTTCGTTTTTTTCTATATGTTCAACTGATTTTCTTAGTATGTTCAACTGATTTTCTTAGTATATTCAACTGGTTTTCTTAATATGTTCAACTGGTTTTTTTAGTATGTTTAACTGGTTTTACCAAAACCACTTGAACGTATTGACAAAACCAGTCTCAGGACCGAATCCAGTCCCCTGATTAGAGATGTTTTAGTTTGTTATAGTTGATTAGCAACTTAATAACTTATAATCAGAAAACAAATTTACGTTAATTTTATTTAATTAATATCCAATGTTTATCTTTAATAACTTTCGTTACCCTTTCTATCACTATCCACGATGAGAATAGAAAAAATAAGTATAATACCAAAAATAGCAACAAATAATATATCGGTAATTTCCTGCAAACTAAAATTAATGTCCACTACGGTGTTCTAAATAAATTACTTCAAACACTTATCATTTGCCTCGATTAAACTATAACTCTTTCATTAGTAGAGCAAATTGTTTTTTAGGTAGAGATTTTATTATAAATACAGGTGACTTTAGCCAAATAAGTTACGTCAAAATATTCAACATACTAAATAAATGAATTTTGAACCCACTTGTATTTTAACTTTGTCTGAGGATCGATAAACTAACCATAGTTCCGGGTAGATAGTTTCTATGCTAAGTATGCCTCCAAAAGGTAACGTATGTGTGCAAATGTTTATTTGGACCGAACGAAGATCGGTCCTTAAGTGGAAATATAGAACGAAGCTTGACTACAAGATCCAATTGTCGGAGTAGGAACAAAAGAATGTAGCCTTAATGATTAGTTGATGTTGAGTCAAAGAATTGTCGCTTAACGAATAAACGGTTATCTCGCTGTGACCTTTTTTTAATTCGCTTCATCCCCGAAGTAATAGAGAACTTATTGCTGTCTCGATTGTGCTACAAAAGCCTTGGAAAAAAACAGAATAAGATAGCACACGTTTGGTTGGGCTAAAACCCTAAGAAGATGTTTGTTCTTCCGAATTAGTTTAATGCAACGATATAATTATTTAATAATTTATGCGAGACTTCAATCTATCCAATTTTCGTAAACCTGGCAGATTTTTCGAGTTTTGACCAGATGTTTATTGATTGAATTAATTGAACTTAATATCATTATATTTTTTTTATCAGTAAAGGTATTCTATTAAACATTAGTAATATTTATTAAACTCTGCCAGTACATTATCGACCGAAAGATCACTGATCAGACCCTCTCAAGCATACCATTAATAACTTAACTCATCCATTGATCAAAGCAATTAGAAATCGCTACTCCACCTCCGCACCTTTTCGTTTGCTCAACATGAGATTTCGGGATTTGGATTGTTGCAAGTTTATTTTAATAGTACTTATTTTAAAAGATTATTCTTTTTTTAGATGCATAAACAAAAGTTTATTCTTAGTAACGAGATCAACCAATTCACACACCCGGAGCGTTGCAGCCGAATCCCATTTTGTCGGTGGCGGGGACTCAGCTTGTTAGGTAGGAACGGGGGCTTGAGGTTCCGGAAGGTTAGTCCGAGTAGTTAGTGTTCAGATTCTAATGAATTTCGAGAAAAGCTCATAAAAAATTGTAAGTGTTCCAAATTAAATAAGGTAGAGACGGTCACCCAGAAAAAAAGTCATCGAATATAAAGAAAGTTTGAAATTTAGACTAATTATCATAAATTTAAATTCATGAAAAAAAAAATTGCAGCAACCTAGAAATACATCTACCTGATCCATTATGAACGTCTGAATGAGGAATATTAATATCATTTACAACTATCCCCATAAAATAGGCTTACTAGTTAGCTTCATGTCTAAATACTTGCAAATAATGATGCTAGATCTGCACAAATTTTCTGGAATTTTACATTTACATTTCTCAAAAAGGGATAACTTAATAACTTAATTTTAAAGACCTACAAAAAGTCGCTACTAAATTGACGACATACAAAAAAGTTCATGGGCCAATTGGATGAGGATGAGATTCCTTTCCCTTTTTTCTTCCTAGGCCAACGAGGTGATGAGATGAGCATAGGATTCCTGCGATTAGATGAGCGCTCTGCGCCTCCCACCCAAATAGAAAATTTGTATGGTAATATGATACGTGTAATGGTTTCAAATAAATGAGTATTAAAATTTTAGTATTTCTATACATTCTGTGGTCTCTACGAAATTCACTTATGCAACCATTGATAAGGACGTTGTAGAACCAACTTATTGATGAAATCTGGGCTCTTGTTCAAGAGACTACAAAATGCCAATTTTTTGGCCAGATTTATTCACAAAAATTCTCACCCAAATTGAGAGATAAGAATATGCATTCATTTACTTTCATGGATGTAAAAAACATAACTAAGAAAACCTTACCTAAAATAAAGTCCGATCGAATTTTAATGCGGTGATTCTAGATCTAGAGGCAGGCCTCCCCAATATTCATCAACCGTTAGAATTTTCGAGAAGACATCATGCCTTTTCATTGTTCATATCCGGGGACTAGCTCTGAGATACCTTCTGAAAAAATTTGAGCTGATATGACCAATATGACTAAGTTGGAATTATGGAAATATCTACTGCAACATAAAATATGTTACAACAGATATTCTTCTACTACATGTCAGTAACTCCAACTCGAAAACTAAATATTTTAAACATTTTAGTAGCACGACCAATCTGGTCGATATCTGCTTGCGCTCATACATAATTCCCTCTTTATCCAAGCATTAGTACTTGCAAACTAGGACCCTTGTGTTGAAAACACTCGGATAAATTATAGTAGTTTGAACAAAATTGTTTGATTTCTTGAAAGCAAAGAAGCCATATTTATAATCTTTTATAAAGATGGAATATCAAATGACAACCTACTTATACAATTCCTAAAAATGCGGTAACAAACTAATAGGAAATAGTCAAACACTAGCCACTACTTCTGAATATTAGAACTTATTAACAAACTAAATTGACCAAACAAATCAGACCCATCATTCCCTCCCTTAAATTGTATGTAGAACGCATTCTTCAGTTTATATTAAGAACTTCACACAAACGTAGTAGACTACGAATTTAAAAAAGATTTTGTCATAATGTCAAAAATCTGGTCTTCGATCTTATAATATCTTATACCAACTACACCATCTGTAGTAGCAGAACAAAAAATTTGAGAAATGAGGACAATACAAAGAATGTCTAAATTTTTTTAAGATAATTTTAATTTATAAATTAATTTATTTTTTAGTAGAATTAATTTTTAATTTTTGCGAAGACATATATTAAAAATATATTTAGTTATCATAAAAAAATATAAGTAAGGACAATTAGCCTTACAATATTACATGTGGCCCTCATTGCCATATAGTACCAATTCACAAAGAAAATGAAACTTGATGTCAATGTGTTTATTTCTATCGTGAAGAACAAGATTCTTGGACAATTTTAAAGTTAAAAGTGTTGTCACACAAAACTGTGGTGCATTTCTCTTACTCGTGACTAAGTTTAGCTAGAAATTTTCTTAACCACATACAGTGACAAACACATGAGACATCCAGAATATATTTGGCTTCAATGGTGAATTAGCCTCTTTTTTTTTAAAAAAAAATCTCATTTTAGTTATTCATTTCATATATCTTAACAATCTTTTTATTTACCAATTAGTGTTGCTCGGTAAGATATAATATGAATATGCTAATAAAATTCACACCATACGTCAAATTAGGTATGGTTGTAGTTTACATTAGACTCTCAACCATCTACTTGAACACACTTACATCAACTTTATCTCCCTTCTCATCTTTTGATAATTTGCAACCTGGAACTATGAGATTCTTCGCTAAGTTACTTCTATCCATGCCAAATCTTCCTAAATTTTATAAGCATATTTTCTTTAACATATATAAAATTTATCAGAATTTTGCAGTAATTTGACCTCTAGAAAGTATCTCATCCTTGAGATATGTCAAATTCTGTTATCATCGATTTTTTAAACTCTTCACATATGTTGTTGTCATTCTCAGTAAAAATTAAATTATCAAAATAAATATTGACCATTGAAAGTGTACATCTTTCACTCGACTTTGTGAAAAGGTTGTGTTTATACAGACACGTTTTAAAGCCTTCTTTAGCAAAACATGCATTAATCTTATTGTACCAAGCTCGTGGAGTTTACTTAAAACCACAAATGTCTTATTCAGCTTATATACTTTGTGTTCCTCACCCTTCTTCTCATACTTTTGAGGTTGTTGAACTGAACTCGTCATCAAGAATCCGCTCTTTACATCAAGCTGAAAGATACTCCAACCGTGCTAGAGTAATTACCAAATATATAATATATAGTTTTGCAACTTGAGCATAAATCTATGGTAATCAATCTCACAGTGTTAAGTATATCCCTTTATCATAAATTGAGCCTTGCACTTATCTATCTCATTGATTTTATTGAATTTTGTTTAAAAAAACTAATTTAACTTCAATGCTCTTTGCTCTTTCAGGTAGAACAACAAATTTCCATATTTTATTATGCTCAATGGCTTCAATCTCTACATTCATGGAATCTCTCTATTACTTGTTCTTCACAATTTTCTCAAAAATAAATAGATCAGCTTCTATGAGAATCACCATAGTACTCAAGTCTTCTTCTTCTTCTAACAAGCCTTCTTTGATTTCATAATCTTGCATCCAACGTATAACTCATCTTACTCTCTGTATAATTTGACTCAAGAAAGTAAGTTAGTACCACTTGTTGCAGCTCCATCAACTTCTCTACAACTATTTCTTCTCTTCTCAGGTCCCATTTTCATGCCTCGTTCTCCTCAAAGACAATATCCTTACTCACAATTATTTTTTATCGAGTTCAGATCGGATAATCTATGAGATTTTAACTCATTTTTTATACCTAATAAAACATATTGAATGCTCTTATCATCTAGATTGTAATTTTTCTGGTCTAGTATGTGCATATGAGCCAAGTAACCAAAGATCCTAACATACTCGACTGTAGGCTTATTTCTACTCCATGCTTTCCTCGAGTTCTATTTTGAACATTCAAAATAGGAAATCTGTTGATAACATGCACATACTATTTTACAGCTTCTAGCCAAAATCTCTTTAGAAACTATTTCTCATTGAGCATACAACGTACCAAGTTTATCATCATCCTATTCTTCCTCTCGGCAATTTTATTTTGCTGAGGAGTATAGGTTGTAGTTAAGTATCTGTTTATGTCATTTTCTTTGTAAAATTCTGCAAACTCATCTGATGTGAACTTACCACCTCTATCAATTCTCAAACATTTAAGGTATGTATCTGTTTTCTTTCTCAACATAAGTCTTACAACCTCTAAATATGATAAAGGCCTCTAATTTTTTATGCAAAAAGTATATCCAAGTCTTATAACTATAATCATTGATAAAACTCAAGAAATATCTCTTATTATTGTTTGAAGTCAGCTTTATAGAACCACATATATCTACATACACTAGCTCTAATTTTTTAGATGCCCTTCATAAACTTCTTTTTGAAATGGATTTCCCATGTTACTTACCAATCAAAGATGGTGTGCGCAGCTTTGTAAGAATTTTAAAAGAAGGCAAGCCACTAACCATCTTTTTATATTGCAAAGTTCTTAACTCTTTGGAGCCTAAGTGCCTGAATCTGTAGTGCCCAGAGATGATCCTGGTTTTCAAAACTCTCATACTGGTTACTTTCATATATTGAATAAAAAAAATAAATAACACCAATCATTTCAAATATAAACTTTGGGTAGTTGGTTCAAATCTATTCCTACAATATGTTCATCAAATACAACATCTTTCGAATTAAACTAGCAATGCAACCAAGCAAACCAGCAATGCAGCCAAGAAAACCAGCAATGCAGCCAACAAAACCGTTAATACAACCAAA
>SOPF01027750.1:144844-165063 GCA_012979155.1 Hypericum perforatum | reverse complement strand
TGACTGTATTGATGGTTTTCTTGGCTATAATGCTGGTTTGATTAGCCTTATTGCTGGTTTACTTGTGTGTATTGCTGGTTTAAATGGCCGTATTATTGGTTTTTGTGACCGTATTGATGGTTTTCTTAACTGTAATGTTGGTTTTCTTGGTTGTAATGCAGGTTTTCTTGGCTGTAATGCTGGTTTTCAAAACTCTCATACTGGTTACTTTCATATATTGAATAAAAAAAAATAAATGCCAAGAAAAAATAAACTCTCATACTGGTTACTTTCATATAGACATTATGGGCTATCATCAACATCCAAGTAGGGGGTTGTGCACATCTGGCATAGTGCATGCTATTAATGCCAAGAAAGAGTGCACATTGCCTTTGTTTGTAAGGCAAAAAATGAAGGTCTCCCGATTAGCATCTATGGTGGATACTGCCTTTTCCAGCTAAGGTTGTTTAGTGTCGGACTGCTCTGCTACAAGTAAAGCAAACATAATTTAAGATATTATTACCAAATTGAAGACAATTGAATTTGCCAAAAAAATCACATTAGCATATACTTGCTCTAGCAAAGGGGTTGCCACTAGCATCAGTCACCAAATCGTACGATTTTTTCTATGTAGTCTCCGAAAGAATCTTGCTGAATACAATCATCCCAATATGATCATGAAATAAAAGTGTAGCTGTTGATGGAAAGTAGTAGATCCCCATCTGATATGGTTGATGGAGTAGTTTCAAAGAATAACAACAGAGTAAGTCCAATGAGAAAAGAAACTCGAGAAGTATCAACAATAAGGAGCGATTACATATCGAGAACTTGTTGCCTTGGTAAAGATGAAGGTACGTTATAGCTAGTAATCCCAAGGAATTTTTCCTCCAAAAGTAAGGCAAATCATTATGCTGACCAAAATGATCTGGCTTGAAGGTATCTACATTAACAAAGAATTTGGTCAACGATCTGAGAGCAACCAAAAAATTATAGATAAAGAATCTAGAAACATGTTCAGTTTTAAGTATCTAATCAAGAAGGCAAGCATGTTATCTTGATACATCAAACCCTCAAACATGTTCCTTGAACACCAATTCATCTAACCTTATCCAAGGATCAAATTACATAATGATACATGAGACAAACACTCTAATGATCATACAAGACTTGCTCAATTACATAGTTTTTTTGGGTAGTAAAGAAAGCTAACTGAACTAAAAACAACGGGGAAAATATCTCCCAAATAAGAACATGAAAAATACTCAAGAAGCCTCATACAATGATGAAATACTAGAATCATGACTGGACTGAGATAGACAAAAATATCCATGATTGCTCTTAACGAGAAAATATCTCCCGACCAAGAATGAAAAAAATGTCTCCCATCTAATATCATCTTCAATAAAAGTAAGAGACCAAAATGATCACTTTTTTGAACCTCAACTTGTATGTCAAACATGTGGTATTTGTTTCCTTTTCAAATAATCTCTAGTAATCAGACTGAGTTAGCATATGGAAAAGCTTGATCAATCTACCTTGAACATTTTCCCAGAATGGGTGACAATCTAATTTAGTATAATTGGTATGCTCATGAAAAATTGAGTTTTTGGCAATCTGAATGACAAATTTGCTTGAGGAATTGATAAATAGCTTGTAAATATATCTCTCTATAACTGAGTTGGCAAGTAAAAAAGCTTGATCAATCTACTTTGAACATGTTCCTGTATGGAGTGAAGATATCATGTTTACCAAGCAGCAAATAAATTTGATAACATTTAAGAATCACAAACTCAAAGTTGTAAGTCACCTATCATAAAATCTTCTTTATGTGCTCTAATCTGCTCTTTATAAGTGCACTAAGTACAAGCAAAAGTTTAGCCTAACATCCGAGAAACTGGCAGACCATACTATTAAATGCAGGGGACCACTTGCTGGGGCACAAGTTCCTCCTTGGCCTCCTATTACAACTGCATCGGCCTAGATTGCTTGGTTGTCAGTACATGTTGATAGAAATATAGCTTTTATTGTAGATTTGATTTAGATTATGAGAGACTTATCTGTTAGGGTTACCAGTTTGATGGGTGTAGCAGCTTTTTGCACTGCTTAAGTAGCTATTTTGACAGCCCTCATTGTGCATGCGTAACCTGCTGACCCCCCATCTACTAACCCTTCATCTGCACCACCTACTGACCCTGATTAAGGGTTTTAATACAGATGCTTCCTAAGTTACAATCTACCTCAACTTATGCATTGTTTTCTTCGTTTTCTACAGGGATTTGTGAAAAGAATCTTGGAGGAGTCCATAGCATAGCCTCTATAACTAATTGAACTAAAATCCTAAGAGGGACACATATTGAAAGTGTTGTAATTTTTGATATTTATACCATTCGACAATTACTTTGTTAAAAGATTGTCTTTTTTGACCTTGTGCTCTGCTAGTGGTGTCTTTCTGAGTGAACTTGAGAACATGCTTCTCTTCATAATGTCCGTTCATTCTTTGTTCATGAACTAACAAACTGCTCATTAATGGCATTGTAACCAAATTATTAGATTCCTCGATAAAGCAAACCACATAATCATATTTTAAAGTCATAGACTTTAGAATCTTATCAATAATAGTAGTTTGGCTCATTTTTTTCACCATAACCCTTTATTTTTGTTGATTACAATGAGAGTACGAGCAAATAGATTATCGACGTACTCACTCTCCTTCATATGTTGAGTCTCAAAATCCTTCCAAAGTGCTTGCGATTGTGTTCTCTTCACCTTGTTAGTACCTTGATATTTTTGCTTCATAGAGTCCTAAATACCTTTTGATGTGCCTCTATTAATTATAGTCTCTAGAATATTTCTCATTATACCTTGAAAAAGGTAATTCTTTATCTTTAAATCCCTCAGCTTTTGCCCCTCGATCACTTTGTATTGTGGTTCTAATGTCCGATCTTCACCCTCTTCTATCACTGCTCCAGGAATCTCATTCCCTTGAGATCTCAATACTCTTTTAAATAAATAGAGTTCTAAGCAACATTGCTCAATGATCGTAATGCCCGTCAAATTTGGAAATGGTTAACTTTACAAAACCATTTTTGTTGTTCTCTGCCATTTTGCTTGACTCTCTTACACACAAAGAAAACTACATTTTTCTTCCCCCCTCACAAATAGGCCCTTGAGATGATGCTCGAATACTAATTATTCAAAACACTCAGATTAGAGATAGTAATTTGAATAGATTGCTTGATTTATTGAAAACAAACTGCAAGGCATATATAACTTTTTTTTAAAAAGGGGATATCAAGTAACAATCCACGTTTACAACTCTCAAAAAGCAAAAACAAACTAACAAAAAATAGTTAAACACTAGCCACTATTAAATATCTTTTACTTTATTAACAAACTGAATTGACCAAAGAGATTACCATCACCTTGCTGGTGGTGGTGACCATTTTCTGTGGATAATATAATGCTATTGGGTTGCCAGTGGTCATAAGGGCTTCAGATTTTTGTTCCGTGGATAGAGCTATTCCACTTTAGGATCACATAAAAAAAAAAGGGTTCTACCCGTGTAAAATTGGGTTTCCGTCCCTCGTCAAATAGAATGTATCGAATATCGATATGTTATGTGTCATCTATTATCTACCGCTGAATCTATTCGGCCGAACACACCCCATATGGGGTGGCCTAGTATATATAAAATAAAACCGAAAAGGAAGAATAGTAAAGTATTATATACGATATTTTAATCCAACTTGGTTGGCTTTATTGTCAACGTTTAGAATAAATAAACAGCGACGTCATCCTTTTGGAAAACAAAGGTAACGTTATTCGGGCATTACAGCAGTAAATGTGGATAGTAATTGCAAAGACAAAAGTTTTGTATTCATTTTCTTTTGGGGTTTAAGTTCAGATATTGAGATTTCCAGACAATATTTTAAAAATAAATTTGTCATGAACTAATACCTTAAAATAATTTAAACTGAATCAAAGTCCATTACCTGAAAATTGTGATCATTGAATTTGAAACTTGAAACGAATGTCAAATTGAATATAGATATTTATTATCGATATCCGGATTGTGATCCAGATTGTATATAGTCAATTTAATATTAGCCTTAAAATTATGTATTTTACACTTTGATTTACTATTTTTGAATTTATGCTATTGTTTTTTAGATTTTTTAACAAATTTAATTGGTTCAAAATTGGACACTTTCAATTGACAAACTTAAAATTGCATTCCTTAATATATTCATATAATATTCTCAATATATATACATACATATAAAATAACTGGCCAGGGTGGCAGAACTTATGGAATAAAAATGGGCCCTCTTTTTTGCAGGGAGAAGGATGAGGGGTTCCTTTCAATGACATTGGCCAGTAAGTATCGTACAATTTGCACCAGTACCCTCCCTCTCAATTTTTTGAACTATTCAACCACCATCTCGACATTTCTACTCTATTTTTCTCCCGTAGACCATATGTAACCTCGATTTGCTATTGTCGGCAGACGAAGTTTCGACAGTTAATTCCTTATCGATAAATGATATATGATGGAAACCCTAGTAATCTAATTACTAATTAGACGGAATATTGGTGTTTGAATTTGATTAAGAAGCAATACATTTCCTATCAAATCTTAACCACAAATATGCTTTATTATATTCTAACTCGATATTTCGATTCTCTTGGCACAAACTTGATTCATAAACGCTCGGCAGGAGCTTCTTTAGTTTATCATGTATGAAGAGGTACAATTTTGAGACTTTCTTTCAACTATCCGCGTTTTCAATCATCTGAGGTGGAATCAATAGTATTTACATCTAATAACTCTTGAGCTTGTTGACAATTTTAATAGAAGTAAACTGGAACATTAGGGCTAATAAATTTGATTATCCATGCTTTATATATTCATAACAAACATGCGGCAACAACTCCACACAGAATCGAAACCCTTCGATGTCAAGGTTGCGTACTTAACAAGAATATTAATGATCAATAGTAAGTAGTCAGTCGAGACTGTTACAAAGCCAAATTAACACCTGATCATTAAATTGAAGATCCAATCTAATCACATCCGCAAGTCCACCAATTGTAACCAAATAGTTTAAAACGTCCAAAACATATATGAGGTCCACCATTTAAACATTGACATGTATTATGGTGTAAGAATTCACCTTGAAAAAACTCTACCAATTATTAAATTTTCAAAGTTTCTATCAGTTTCGAACTTTGATGAATAAGTACCTGTTGCGAGGGACCAGCTTTCCACAGCTGTAGTATTTGTTGCATACAAATATCTTGTAACATCCAAACTAGGTTCTTTATGACAACCTTCCATTTATATTGGTGGATACTCTTAGGGTAGTGGTCGGTCCAAGCTGGACTTCCACATGCATATTAAAGACGCAATTACTTGAGAGCTCGAAACTTATATGGTTGAACCAAACGTTGTACTTCAAGGCTTAATGTGCGTTTCGAATCCAAACCGAAGAGCAATGACAGAGATATTGAGGGAATCAAATGCACGCTAATATCTTCTGTTATTTGATGTTGTTGGAAAAATCACACATCGCAAGTCATAAGTACATTATGTTAGTAACTTCAGACGATTGACTTGTAAATTATCTCAATATTTAGTGTTAAATAAAATATAGACATCCACATGGTACCGTTGTACTTTGCACAGGTTCTATTTAAAAACACAAGAAACAATGTCGCGTTTGTACAAATTTTAGCTGGTAGCCTACCAGAATATAGTTGAGGGAGGACTGAGAAGAATGTCACTTTGGAAGTTGTAGATGTGTTAGACTAATTTATTTAATAAATTTTTATAAAATCAAACTCAAGCGACCTAATTCAGAAATGATTTTAGGGTAAATTACATCTGGCCCCATGTAGTTTGGCATATTTAAGGTCCCCCCTCCCCCCTTTTTCGCAAACCGATTAAAAAACCCCTACTGTGCAAACTAATTGTACAATTTTCCCCATCATGCCGGAATCGGCGTTTTTCCCGGCAAGAAGGTACGAGAAATGACAAAAATGCCCTTCTACTAAAAAACAAAAAAAAAACTCTCCTCCCTTCTTCTTTCTTCCTCCTTCGTCCTTCCTCTACCCACTTCCTCTTCATCCTGCCAAAAATAACTTAAAAGGAACCATCTTAGGTTAACTAAAATTAGCACTCAATCAGAACTAAAATTAACACCTCAATTAAGAAACTTTCCCAATTCCAAACATCTGGACCGAAAATTTGGAATTGAAATTACAATTTGGATTTGGAAGAAGAACATGGAATAACCAGACCAAACCCCTCTAAACCGAAAACACCAAACCCAACCAAATATCTCTCTCTGGATATAGAAGGGAAGTAATTAGAGAGGTTGCAAATTTGATGGGTGTTCTATCGAATCTGAGAGGGTTCTGAGGCCTCCTCCGACCAGTCCCCATCCCAAACCCATAACCTCCTCCACCGATTTCTCCTCTCCATCTTCATCTACCTTCTGCTTCTTGGTGGAGCCATCGTCTCCCTCCTCCGTCTAATCCCTCGGCCTCTTGGGCTCGTGGGTTTCTGCCGGATCGACGAGCTCCATGTCCTCCCCAGTCACTACCGGCTCGGCAACTGTCTCTTCCGCCATTGATGAGGGCTAGAAGCAAAGCTAAGACGTTTCTTTATTCTCGTTGATTTAGCTTTAATTGATTCTGCTGTTTGGTTTATTCTCGTTGATTTTAACTTTGGTTGATTTTAGTTTCTTTAATTCCTGTTGATTTTAGTTTTTGGTTGATTTTGCAGTTTTCGGATGATTTTGCAGGTTTGTTTGGATGATTTTAGGGTATATTTTTTTAGTGGATTTTGCAAAGGGTAAATTTGTCTTTTCCCGTACCTTTTCGCCGGAAAAAACACCGATTCCGGCAAGAGGGGGGAAATTGTACAATTAGTTTGCACAGTAAGAGTTTTTTAATCGGTTTGCCAAAAACGGGAGGGAGGGCGAGCCTTAAATATGCCAAACTACAGGGGGCCAGATATAATTTTCATCTATTTTAATGCAGTTAATTAAACACTTTTGACACCATTTAGGATCCAGGGGAGTAATGCTAATTTTTTAATCCGCATCCGTTGTCTTTTACCTAAAGGACTCCAAACGCCACGTATCGGAATTGCTAGCCGTACACCCACCTCTAATTTAATAATGAAAACTTTTTTTTATTTTTAGGGTTAGATATATTTATTACGCCCAAAATCGAGGTGGTGGCCTCCTAGGGCTACGGCCTACTTGAGACTCCTCAATTCAATACTCTCTCGGAAAAAAATAATAATAATCTTAGGGCAATTTTTTTATTCGTGTTAGGACCCACGCGCTGCAGCCTCGCACGTGCTACACGGTCCAATGAGACTCGAGTTATATGCATGGAGCGTCTCTCGGGTCCGGACAAGACCTAACTCAGCCTCGCCTAATGGAGCGTGGGATAACGCGCGTCACCAAAACTGGTCCATTATTCCCGTCTACTTCCTTTGTAACTAGGGTTTTTTTTTTCTTTTTGCCTGCCACCAGCCTGTTCTTGCCAAACATTTCTCTTCCCAACCCTGTCCAATTACCATAATTAAATATTTTTAATATATTATCTTCTTCGACTAATCTGATTATATTGGAAATATAAAAAATTGCAATTGTGTATTTTTTAGTCGAAATAGAGAAGAAAATAATTGGAATATATGGATATAAATAGATTTAATTTTGTTTTTGTCATGTATTACATTATTAACAAACTAAAATCAGATAACAATCTAAACCCTCGTACAATATTTCTTAACCTTGTCAAACAACAAGGTTTAATGACCATTTGGTCCATTGACATGTGGGTGAAGTCCAAGGTTCGATTTCTGGCATAAATATTTTTGATATAATAGAATAAAATTTAGAATAGGATCTCCAAAAAAAAAATCAAAGAAACAAGATCATCACATCACACATACGCACGCACCACACGAAAAAATATATTCAACCCATCAATGATCTCAGTTTCCAGTGGGATCGCATCTGCATTTCTCACCGGATGTTTGCAATTATTATAGCTGATATTAAAAACAAGAGAATGGATTAATTTCTATTACCTCTTCGTTAGGGTAAGGCAGGGAAACGCTTAGATAACTAGTTATAAAATTATTTAATTTAGTATTTTATAGGAGTTCGAGACGTCATTGTTAAGTATTTGTTTAAAATTTATGTTCTATACTATCATATTACGTGGATGTTAGGGTAATATTTGCACCCATTTTTCATCACAAATGAATATATTATTTTATCGTTATTAAACATACTATATAATATAATTTGATTATACCTTGTAACATAAAAGTTGTGTACAATTTTATCAAACTAATTATATCATTTTATCCAAAAGAAATTTGAAAAAATGTACGTAGACTATTTTTATCATAATAAATTAAACAGTTTTACCATGTTTAGCTAAAAATTTCCCATAAGTGAGTGATAGGTCCCCACACATGACATGTCTTAAGCTATATTGTAATGACGTGGCATGGGCACGTGTCTTCTTTAATGGCACGCCTTTCTCTATTATTTTCAAGGCAACCCTTTCCTCTCCTTCCCAAAACGACAAGATTATTTGTCCTTTTATTTCATTTCCCACGCGCGCGCACGCACACGCACGCACGCGCAACAAATACCAGGCGAAGACACAAACTACACTCTCTCTCCTCTCTCTCTCTCTCTCTTTCTTTCCGTCCCCGAAAGAATCGAAAACCTCTCTCCTCTCTCTTTCTCTATCTTCTAGGGTTTCGCAAAACTTCGCGCTCCGATTCCTCCGTACTAGCTCCGGATCCCGTCCCACGGCGCGTCCCCTCTCCCTCCCCGAAGAAAGCTCTACCCAACGGTGCCGTTTCGGGAGCTAGCCGTTGAGGATCGGAGCTGGAAAACTTCCCGAGATCGGGCTTGGGCCCCACCGAATACAAAGGTTTTTTTTTTCTTCCTCCGCCCATCTTTGATTCCTTTCATCTTCTAGCTCCGGTGCCGTTTTGGTTTATTTAGTTGTGAGTTTTTTTTAGGCTAAAGTTTTAATCTTTATTAAGAGGGTATATTATGGGCTTCCTGTGGACATTTAGGTCATTTCACTGCTCAAAAGTACATATCTATTGGTTTTATTTTTATTTTCTTTGGCTTCTCTTATCTGGGTTCAGCTTTTGAGGCTCTAATTAGTGGAGAGAGAGCTATTTGGTTACTGTTCATCGGTTTACTTTTCGAACCCTAATTGCCTCTCCTTCCTTGAGATTGGATTTAGCTTGGTTAGTGGTGGATATTGTTTGAGATTTTTTGTGACATAATTTCTATTATTGTTTCGAGGTTTGTGGTTTAAATTGAGGTAACCCTAATCGGTGTACTTTATCTCCATGAAATGATGCTTAGTAGTTTGATCCGTTGCTAGTTAGAGGTGGGTTTAGTTTTATTTGATTTGTGGTTCAGTTACAGTGCAATTACTTCTGATTTGTGCATGGTATGGAAAGAAAAAGACTGGCTAGGGTTTCCAATTAATTTCCTTTTGTGGATATTGTCTTCTAAGGTTGTTATTTTATGTGACAAATCGCATTAAATGGCGCCTCCATAATTTGTTTTGAGCTTTAATCTTGTGCTTAAACCCTTAATCCTTGAATTGGGTTGCAATGAGTTTGTACTTCGTAGCTGAATGGTTAACTAAGGTTTTTCTATATGTTTTGTTTAACTGATTCCTACTTTAGTTTTAACAAAAAAAAAAGTAGTAATGTATGTCTTATGTGATACAGGCTGTGTACATTGGAGCATTTTGATTCAACATTGTGACATTAGTTGTTTATGACATGGATACAAATGTGACGGTGGCCGAGAACAACTGTCAGACTAGTTGTTCTAATCATGGATCCAAATCTGTTGAATCATCCATGAAAATAGGATGCATATCTATTGATCTCACTGGTGGTAATGAGAAGACCAGTGCTGAAAAGTGTGAGCACTTCTCCATACGGTAAGATTACTTCCAGCTCTTTGATGTTCGTTTTTTGGCTCGACTGTGGTATACAGTATGTCAAATAGGACAGCATAATTTTTGCTGCATTAGGCGTCAGATTTTTCTATGGTTTTTCATTTTGGTTGGGAGCTGTAATGTGCCTCGAATTGCAGCTCAGTTTACTAAAAAATCTCAGTGTTCATCATTCTAGTTGAAAACTTAAATAATTGGTTTGTGTATTAATTTGTGAATCAAGCTGTTTATTGTTTGTGCAATAAGATCACAATATTTATGCCTCATGAGCGCACCTGCTGCCTTCTAGTTGTTGACGACAATGTCTGAGATACAACTATACAAATGAGAGACGGTTAGGAAAGCTGAATACTAGAATTAGCAAATTTTGTGCCTCATTAGTTTGTTCTGCTGAAGCAGTGGCTTTGTATCTGAAGTTCGCAAAAAAGACTGGAAGATGTGCTGGCCGTTCACTTTAGATGGTGACATGAAACATCACGGAGACCAAACTTGTGTGCTTCCTCCTCTACATGTCCCGAGAATCAAGTATTGGCGTTGTGAGAATTGTTTGCATGAGCTTGAAGCCAAACACATTACTGACAATCGAAGACTTGGATTGAAACTTCAAAGCAGTGAATTGAAATCAAGCAAGAGCTGCACTCATGTATCAGCTTTTAGTGATGCCATAAGGCTCTTATCAAATGTTCAGGCAGGAACGAAACCAGACAGTCCAGCAGGAAAAATTCTCAATGGCGACGTTTCTTCTAATTTGAATAATGAGACCACTGAATTTCTGCCTCTTGTTCGCATGGATTTGAAAGAGAAAACAAGCAATGCTATGATCAGTCCAAAAGGTACCAAATTTGAATCCAGATTGCTGACTAATTGTTTCAAGTTGTGTGTGTTTGCTGATTTGTTTGAACTCATTGTCCATGATCAAGGCAATGACATGAGGTCCAAAGCCAAATGTGGTCAGGAGATTTCGAAATTGGCAACTGTTGCAATTGAAGCCACATCCAGTCCGGAACAGATAGCTTGTTTCACGGGCAAGAAAGGTAACACAAAGAAAGCAATGCAACTGTCATATCTAGAAATCTGCCAATTACAGCATTTCTCAACTGCGCTGTTTCTGCTGAAGCAGCGTCAGAGGCAAAACGTCACGGAAGAGACATCCCTTGTAGACCTGGATGTGCTGCCATTAAAGATACTTCCAATACTGGAAGAGAAGATTCTGCATGTCAACAGTTGAAGGTACCAACAGCTGCTGTTACATCCGGTGAAGCCGAAGACCGTGAGGAGGAGCCAGATGCACCGAGTAGGAGCCTCATGGACAGACATCCTTCTGTAGGAGTTGACATTTGTGATGATGATACATCGTCCAAAAGTACAGAGACCTTGATAAGAAATGATGTTGAAGATTTCAGTAACGATGATTCGAGCAATCTGCCACAGCGTAGAAAAACTCGAAAAGTCCGACTGCTTGCTGAGTTGTTAGGTGGAAGTGGTGATAGATTAGTTGCTGGTAACAGTAAAAGTCAAGATTCCCAATTGAATGAAGTTAGTGATGTATCTCCCGGAGTTGAAAAGCTTCCTATTGATGGTCAGGCTGGTAATTGTAAAAGAGGATTAGGCCATGGCAAGAAAAGGAAACCCCCTCAGGATGAAAATGGGAGATCTACTGAAATAAGCTTCCCGAACAAGGAACACAATAATGGCAGTATGATGGAGAAGGACGTGGAAGCAACTGATGCAACTGCAATGACGGAGAAGGATATAGAAGAAAATGATGCAACTGCAAACACTGAGGATATAGAACTTGCATTTGCTAGAATGAAGTTATACCCGGGTAAGAAAAACCAGTCAATCAAGGAGAGAGTTGATAGGAGTCCTTGTATTGGTGGGAAGAAAAAGCAGAAGATTTGGTCCTTTGGCGATGGTTTGCCTGCGTCGACATCGTCACTGGATATTGCCGCAAAAGAAACTAGGGATAAGCCTGGATATCAATCTCCGAGTACTGTTAATATTGATTCAGTGAGTGACGCATATAAGACCAGAGAGATGGATCTTTTCCCCTTGCCAGCTCGAACGTTGGAGCCAGGACATGGTAATGATAAGATGAAATCCAAACCTTATGAAGTTATCAATCCACGGGCCTCCCAAATAGTCTGGAATAATAACATTTACAGAGAAGGGCCAATAGCAAGAAAAGACAGAGATGTTTCCTGCTCTGGATCAGCAGGTCATCAGTTTTGTTTTTCTCAAGATGTATCCTTGGACAAAGCACTAAATCTTTGTCTGAATAGCTACACACCCTTGCAAAAGATTGATTTCAAGTGCTATCCGCAGTTGGAGGAAAGGAGAAATACTCCGGTAACATGGCAAGAGGGTCCTTCCAGAGGTTCTGTTAGAAAAGCGTCTGATGTGAAATATGTTGAAAATTTTGGCAATGTACCTAGACCTACACCCACTGCATCCACAGGGAGAAGAGGCGTTTTGAGCAGCAAGAAACCTGACGTATATAGCATGCCCTACCTCAATGAGAAGCAGAACTATGCCTCACCAGTTCAAATCGGCAATCGTGCAATGAATCATAAGGTTTCTCATTTCTCATTCATCCATGCCATTAGTGTAGACTGTTGCCCAATTTCTACGTGGCCGATGGGCATATGATTTTTCTAGTTCAGTCATTGTTCAGCAGTTTGTCTAGCAAATCTGTGCGTTGCTTGGACTTGTATGCTGTGAAACATGCCATCTCATATATTTTGAAGTCGCCTTCACCTGCTTTCTGTGTTTTGTTAGGATCATCCCTTTAGGCTGGTTTGTTATTGTGCCTGTAAAGTTTAACACGAGTATCACCCGAGCAACAGTCTCTCTGCTAATGAATTTCTCTGTGTTTTCTTTCATTGAGAATGATTCTTGTCGTGCTTCTGTTGTCTGTCTAACAATCGAAGTAAACGATATATATCCATGATGATATTTTTTGTTACTTGCATTTACCTTTCTTGTTCTCCATCTCTGTTCAGCAGGAACTCTGTAGTGGTCAAGGAAAATCTACTGGAGTTCATGATTCTGTTAGTATACTGAAAGGTGGTAACAATCTAGCCGCTGGAAAGGGGTCCGAACAGGGAGCCGTAGATTTTCCTATGGAAGTTGTGGAACTTATGGCAAAGAATCAGTATGAGAGGTCTCTTCCCGACTCCGAGTATAACAAACACCAGGTAGAATCACCTATTTGCACCAAGAATGTTCAGATGATTGATTTCAGTAAAGTATGTACCCACAGAGAGTTGAGCTTTTCCAAGCAGGAAGATGCTCAAAAGCAAATGCGTCAGACCAAACCTGCCAAAAGTGGGGCGAATGTGGGATCAACCATACAGAAGCCAGTTGATTTCTTTGCGCAGGCTGACCGGAATAAAGTTAGAACGGGTCAACAAAAGCAGGCTCCGCTCCCTGTTGGATTTAACCCATTTCTTGAGCATCAAGATAAGCCATCTGGCGGATTCGAGCACTCTCCTTCCGGTTCTTCCAAGCAAAATTCTGCTCATGCTCGCCAATGGATTGAGGATGTCACATGGAAGATGCCTGCTTGTACGGGTTATTCGAATGCTAGATCATGTAATACGTGCCAGAGCATTCCCCAACAGAAAAAAGAATCAAAACAACCTTGGTCTCCATTGCCAACAAATCAGACAACATTTGTATACAAACATCCACAGAATGGAGCCGGTCTATCGACAAATTTCCTTGCAGGCTCCTCAGAAAGTCCGAGGAAGATGAATACTAATTACTTTTGGGATCTCAAGTTGCTGAGTCAAAGTACTCCAAACCTGGGAAAGCAAACCAGGAACATTGTTTCGGAAATCCCTGGTGGGACACGAGTTGGGTTAGAAGTGAATAAAAAAGCTGTGGCCTCATCAGATCCCTATTCTAATGAGACTATACCTGCTATGCATTTGCTAAGTCTCATGGATGCAGGTCGCAGTTCGAGTACGCCAATGAGTATGGATGAAAACCATAAGTTCCTCAAGAGACCGCCCGTGGCCCCTCCCAAGAAAGCTGCTGGGGCCTATAGGACTTCCAACACCATGAATATGCCGCCATATGGTAAAAGCCAATTTGCAGAAGCTCGTGAGCCTATCCCCGGAGTTGCGGACACATTCGGTATCTCCACATGTTCATTCCAAAATGAAAGAAACTTCAAGAGAACCACTAATTTCACAAGTCAAGCTTCGGAAGCAAAAGAGAAGAGAAAGGGTCCTGATATTTGCATGTCAAACAACATTCATAAGCTGCAGACATCTGCATCTGCAAGTGTTCCATTTGGTGCTAACTGCGGGTCCATTCCCGTCCATAGTATGCAAGCTCTCTTTTCTGCTGCGCCAGATCCTAAGGCAATTCCTTCGCAGCTTGCTCATTCGCGAAATTTGAAACAGAAGTTGGATATCCCTAGTGCTGTTGCACCTGTTAATCACCACAAAAGCGATATCAAGATCGAAGTCTGCACTATCAACAGAAATCCAGCAGACTTCACAGTTCCAGAAGCAAGAAATGTCTACATGATTGCAGGTGAGGACCTCAAATTTCCAATGTCGGTTCCCTCGGCTAAAGGAACTGGCGTAGGAAAACCAGGAAGGAAGAGACGGCCAAGGATGGTTGCTACAGGAGAAGATAAAGGTCAACCTTCTGCTTCATGATTGTCTCTGCATCACATTCAGCTGGTGGCTGTTTCACAGAAACATTCTCGAGCTTCCCTCCCGTCAAGCATGTTCTTGGTTTCAGCTATAGGAAGTTATACCTCCGTATGGCTGCTCCGACAGCGGCGGGAGAAACTGACGTTTACAGATGACTGGCTCGAGAAAGTAGAACCAACATTCCACACACCATGGTGGACCACAACCTCAGGAGATCAATCTGCTTATCTCGGCTCCACAGTGCAGCGCACGTTGCGCTCGAGCGGCTAACAATGGAAGCATTCCAGGTGCTAGGTAAGGCTTGTATATAAAGCTGAGATGTGATCACAGACCACAAAATAAGCAAACATATCCTAAGGTTTGTACTTTTGTAACTTGTGTTGTATTTTCATACGTGTGTAATTAGTATATGTGATAATGAGGAATTGTTATGCTTGGACTAATTAATGTCCTATTATGATTTACCAACCATAACTCGGATTTTATGTCAAAGCTTGCAACTTTTCTTTCTGTGGCCCATTTTTGGATTGCCGGGTTCATTTCAATTGAAGTGTCAGGATTTGTTAATGGGTAAATTGCCTTCCCATCCCTCTTCTTTGCTTAAATTACTATTTTTTTTCCCTACTGTTTCAAAAATGATGATTTCGTCCTCCAGATTTGATTTAATAGCACTCTAAGGTCCCTGGTGCTGGAATCGGAAAAAAACTCCGGCGACCGGAGACCTGAAATGACCAAATTGCCCCTCCCTCTTCCTCCATATCGACGTGTAGAACCGGAGAAGGAAGAGAAGTTAGAGAAGGAAGATGAATGAAGGGAGAGGGAGGGCCAATTTGGTCATTTCAGGTCTCCGGTCGCCGGAGTTTTTTTCCGATTCCGGCATCAGGGACCTTAGAGTGCTATTAAATCAAATCTGGAGGACGAAATCATCATTTTTGAAACAGTAGGAAAAAAAAATAGTAATTTAAGCAAAGGAGAGGGACGGGAGGGCAATTTACTCTTTGTTAATTGACGCTGGCCGAGTTAGCCTTCGTGAAGATATTGGCTAGCTAATAATTTGTACGAACATGATGTAGCACAATTTCTCATGTTAGGTTCCCAAAAAGAAATGCTAAGAAAAAATGCTTCTACATTTATACAAAACAAAAACAATGAAAGATCTTTTTGGGAATTCTTGACATAAAAATAACAACAATAAATTTTATTTATTTATTTATTTTTATCACACAATGCAAAATTTAAGGTTTATGGCGGCAATTCAACATAAGGATTGTATTCGTTGTTAGACTCATCCTAACACTTTATGATACGAACTGAAAATAAATAAAAAATCTAAAATAATGGATTTTCTTGGGGATTAAAAAAAACAGTTAGTACATAGCTGATAGCACAACATGTTTTCTATATGCAATTAATAGAATTCAATTCCACAATTTTAGTTGTGCTTAAAATGAAAATAAGGAAGGCATCTGACTCTAAAAGTCGAATAATATACAACTATTTTAAAAGTTTTCTTCTTTCGCTAGCAGTGACATAGTAAAAAGTTGTGTTGTTACTTCTTTTTTCCAGAAAGCGATACCAACGGTCCAACCTTTGCGAGTTCTGAAGGAATGTAAATCGTGGGGCCCACATACTATTGGGCAAATTATCCCCTAGTCCCTAGTCTTAATCATAATCGCCTCTGGGTCCCTATTTTTTGAAAAATTATTTAGCCGTTCTTGTATTTTAAAAAAATATTGGTCTTGGGTCCTTGGTTGATTTCAGCATCCGTTTTTTCATTTTTTTGTCATGTGAAATGACTCTTTTATCCTTCACAAAATGACAAATTTCATCTTATTTTTGGTAAAAAAGTCATTTCACATGACAAAAAAATGAAAAATGGGTGTTGAAGTCAACCAGGGACCCGATGCCAATATTTTTTCAAAATAAATGGACGACTAATTCATTTATGAGAAAGGAGGGACCCTATAGGAGAATTTGATTAAGACGAGACTATGGGGTAATTTTGCCCTAAATTTTTTGTTACAAGGTGCTCTCACATCTAATAAATGATGATACTCCATCATTAAATTGATTTTTAAATTTTTTGTAAAACTAAAGGGTAGGAGAAGGTGAGATTCGAACCCGAGGTCAGGGGGAGAGAGAGCTTAACCATTTTACTACTCCAATTCATTGAAAACCTATTAAGATTAAGTATATTTAATATGTACACTTTACGAATATTAAAGAATAATTTAATTTATTAAGCAAATATCAAGAAGTATTTAATTTAATATTATAAAATTATTATATTTCATCCCTATTGTCACTTTAGATATTTTATTTATTTTTAATAATTTTTTAATAATTGTTTTAAAAAAAATTTTTAAAATTTTTTAAAATTATTTGTATCATTTTTGTAATATTATGTTTGAATTATATGTTTTTTAATAATTTTAATAATTCTATAAAATTAATTATATACAATAATCTTATTTATGTTATTTAAATTATGTAATTTGATATAAATTATGAGAGAATTAAATACATCAAAATTTACTGTCATATTGGTTGCAAGACGTATCATGCCAACTGCATCACATCCAATTTACAGCTAGCTGATTGCTTGAGCAAAGCCCTTCCTTACCGTAATTATCCCATAGGATCATGTACATCTTAAGAGTTATCGAGTAGTTCAGAGTTATCGGATAGTATAGTTGTCTTTTATCACATTGATAACTAGACTGTATATATATGTACACCCTCTTTGTTAAATACACACATTGATTTACCTCTACAAGATAAGACATAAAAAAAAATACTAAATAATCGAATATCATTTATGAAAACAATAAAATGATAAACAGTAAACTCAATTCGGCCACCAAATACCAAACGCTATAAACAAAATCGCAACAAATTTCAAAGTGGGTCGTGATACTTACATTGACCTTCACGTTACAAATATGACTTTGCAATAGTTAGGGTTATTTTTATCTTACAAAATTAGTCAAAGAGTAATAGTAATTGGAAAATCACGTAATATTATGTCAAATCACCATACAAAATCCATGTGCATGCACAATCCTCATGGTTAAAAGTAGGATGGCTGTCGGCTGAGAAATTGACGATGACTATGTCACCTAACAATTCCTGTAATTAGGGTAGAGCCCTACTGGACAATATAGTCTAGAGATAACAAAAATGTCCAAGAAGTAAAAAGCACCTCGTCTGTTTGACGGATATGCTTAATTAAAAGCACCTCATCTATTTTTTGTATGAAAGTTAATTCAGCTCTAAAAGCTAATATCCGGTCCAAGATCAACAACCTTTTAATCCTACAACTTAGTCTTTTAGTTATGATATACCCAAGAGTATTTTTTTTTTGTTCTAATCATAGTTGTAATGCTATACCGTGTATTCCATCTTCCATATGCTACTAATCCAATTACCATTTAAAAGAAGAAAAGTACGATGGCTAAGTTGTGGTAGATGTTCAAAATTGAGAATAGTGAAAGGCACAAAAAATACATGCAATGCAATCGTCCCTAACATCTGGATTGATCTTAATTTACCTTATAAAGCAACGATCATTAAAGGTGGATACACAAATGATTAAAAAATGTCAACATTCAATTGCTCGATTATTAAATTTGTGAAGGTTGATGATATAGAATCAAATAAAAAATATAAATTATGTGAGACTGTTGAGATTGTGATATTGCTAATTAGGAAGGTAACAAGTTTGTTTATTAGTACTGAAAATCCATAAGATATTTTAATATTTTGAGGAAAAATGTTGAGATTAGATACATGACTATTAATTGTGAGTATAGAAAATCTGTTTAATTATTAGCATAGAAAACTAACATACTCGTGTAGAGAAAAACACATCGTTAGCTAAATATGATAAACTTTTTTGTAAATGAGACAAATTCACACACTCATTCAGTATCACGATTTTTTTCATAGTAAGTTTTACTGCATTAAAATTTCGATGAGGGCCGATGACTGTAATACAGTATGAGAATATCCTACATTGGAATATATCACAAGGTTAGATAAAGTTCTATCCTTCCACGATTAAATCTGGAGATGATACTAGTAACGGTTTTATCCCACTACCCAGCTATATTATTTCCCCAAACACCATAATTACAGTATTTTCCTGGAATCACAATGCCTAGAGATACAGCTTTCACCCAAGGTTGCAATAGCTAAGCAAGCAACTACAGACAGTATATTATCTCATGTTAACTGAGAGTCTTATGTAACTAAATTATAACCCAAAAGTAATTATATTTTCAAACTTGATATTTTTAATCAAACCAAATATTTCATTATGTCGACATAACAAGGGAAGGAAAAAGAGATCCAGCTAGCTTATCCAGTAATCATAATAGAGAAACTGAAAATGACATATTAGAATTTTCAAAGGAACTGCAACAATCGCAATTATTATTTTTCCTACTGACAACGTCAAAAGCGTGTATTTCTATATCTTCTAACGGTTTGATTCTGATGGTATTTAAAGAAAAATTGATATAAGAGTAGAATTACATCTAGTAGTGTTATTTAATAAATTGGGTATCCAAGACATCAAACTGGGTAACTATGTGTATCCAGTAGTTTTAAGGGAGAGCCATAATATGTAAAATATTTAATTTTTTAATAATTAATTTTAAGAATAAATTAATTAATTTTTTAATAGGATCAATTCCTTATTTTTAATAAGTAAATATACTAAATTATATATTAAATTATCAAATAAATAAAAATTAAGTGGAGTCAATTGACCAACTTAATATCACTTACATCCGCCCCTGGTAGTTCTTCCTAATTCACATCGAGCTATTTGGTTTCTAATTTGGTACAAATTTGAAATTTACTCGTAGAGTACGCCATTCCCGACTTGGTATTGGTTTCCCGCCGTCTATCTCATGTTGACTGATCAACCATGCAAGCCCACCACCTAAAAGGCTAAAATGCTTAAAACAAATCGTTGAATAATACAAAACATGTACAGTGGAATGGAACGGACAGGAGAAGGATCCTCTTCATACCTTGTATTATATATATGGGGCTCTTTGAGAGGCTAAATTATAAATCAATCAAGCACGAGTACTAGCTAGCTTCCCATACTTGAGCTTTCTCGTTTCCAAAACTTTCTTTTTAGTTTAACCTCAAAGTTTAATTATATAGTTATATCCGGTATAATTGCGATGGGTTTCAATAATGATTATTCACCGAGTGTCACATTTAAAACTAAATTTACATCAATAGCTATTTTATTTTTCGTTGTAACGTCAGCCTCTGCTCAATTATCATCATCATACTACTCGTCGACATGTCCTAGTGCCCTTTCTATTATTAAATCAGCGGTCGTCTCTGCCGTTGCCAAAGAAGCTCGGATGGGAGCTTCTTTGCTTCGTCTTCATTTTCACGATTGCTTTGTTAATGTAAGTCTTATATACCATACCAATCTATTTTCTTTTTTATACAATTTGCATGTCTACTTGTTTATATATATATATATATATATATATATATATATATATATATATATAT
>SOPF01027750.1:91901-144834 GCA_012979155.1 Hypericum perforatum | reverse complement strand
TATATATATATATATATATATATATATATATATATATATATATATATGTAATAGTGTGTATATATATATCCTTCCACCTTTGCTTTATTTTCAACAGTAAATGTCTATTAATAATTTGATGCCACGAGAATTGTTTTATGGCTGCTAACGTATGTCAATGTAGTGTTCCACCTATAATTAAACCAAACAGAATCACTTTTATCGTGTTTATTTTTTAAAAAATTAATTTTGTTACTAAATGAATGGAATGTAGGGATGTGATGCATCTGTATTATTGGACGACACATCAACATTTACGGGGGAGAAGTCGGCTCTTCCAAATAAGAATTCATTGAGGGGTTTCGATGTCATCGATACCATCAAGTCTAAACTCGAGACCTCATGTCCGGGCGTCGTCTCCTGCGCTGACATTGTCGCTGTTGTCGCTCGGGACTCTGTTGTCTCGGTGAGCAATTTATTAATTTTTCCAATAAAATCATCCTTCAAGATTCTTATTTATGGAAATCAATGACTTAAATAAGTGTATTAATTTATGTAGATTTTTGTTTGGTAATTTTGGCAGTTGGGTGGGCCAAGTTGGGGAGTGGTATTGGGGCGAAGAGATGCAACCACAACAAGCCAGAGTGCAGCTACAAACAATCTTCCATCCTTTACGTTGGATCTTAGCGGCCTCATCTCCTTATTCTCAGACAAAGGCTTCACTGCTAAAGAAATGGTAGCCCTATCAGGTTCTCATACGATAGGGCAAGCAAAGTGCACCGTTTTTAGGTCGAGGATCTACAACGAGACCAACATAGAGTCCTCTTTTGCGACGACGAGACAGTCCAACTGCCCGCTCACGAGCGGGGACGGGGACGACAACCTCGCCCCCCTCGACCTCTCCACCCCGACCAGATTCGACAACGCCTACTTCAAGGACCTGTTGGCCAAGAAGGGCCTCTTGCACTCCGACCAGCAGCTCTACAATGGTGGGTCTACCGACTCACAGGTCTCTACTTATGCGTCTAATCTGGGCTCTTTTAGGACCGACTTCGCCAATGCTATGGTTAAGATGGGAAACCTAAGTCCACTTACTGGCACCAGTGGCCAGGTTAGGACCAATTGCCGCAAAATTAACTAATTGGCCCTATAAATGCATCTTTAGCTTGGGCGATGGATAGATTTGGCCATCGTTGTACCTAAGGTACTGCTCGCTATCTTGTAATAGATATGTCTACTCTGGGTTATTTCTCGTTTTTTGTTTTAATATATGTACCACTAAAATAAATAGAAAATCATTCCGAAATGTTTCTCCATAACTTTCGGTTCGATAAAGTTTGTAATGTTTATTATTTTATACAAAGTCTTTTTGGAAGTTTATTTAGAAGAAAATTTAGAATTAAATAATTGCCCTCCTAATTAGGACAACACACTGAAATTGGCATTTTTTTTATTATTGAACGGACTTTCTGTGACATATAAATAATTTTGAACTATATTTATTCAGAAAGACCCTTTTTGGGATCTCTAGAACTTAACCATCATCCACTATCCATCATGCATCAGGATCACGAAGAAATCACTTGAATATTGAAGTATGTTTGACAGTGATATTGACCATTTGGACATTGCAAATGCATAAAAAGTGCAAGTAGCATACTATACCAAACAAGTCAAATTGCACATCTCACTCTTGAATAGGTTACTTGCGCCTCCTCGACCTAATTTTGTCTGAGCGATGACAATTAAGTCTCGGATCTTTTTCACTGTTCCCATTTAAATCTGAACAACGAATAACAGATACTTGATTAATTCAACAACTCGTGGGATGGCGTTCATTCATTCGGTAGAAGTTTGAGAAAAAATATATATTATTTTACAAGCAGGCATCACTATTTCGGAATACGATTCGATATTGACTAGCATATGCCGGCAATTTCTAGTTTAATATCATCTGATAGTATCAATGTTTAGTGGGTGGTAGTTCAAATCTCACATATTGCAAAAATAAAAATAAAAAATAGTTAACGATGACTAAAGATTGCTTTGTTCCGCGCCAATCACACATTCCATCAACTGGCTGCGAAGAGTAAATACCAGCGAGACTTGAAGGGCATGGGTGTAGACTAAAAATTAAGAGCAGGGACACGCACTGTATCGGGCCACCAATGCCGATGATCTTACCCTTGAGAACAGCCATATCAGGAGAGTGGGCGGCGTAAGTACAACAGCTTTAAATCTTTTGGAAAAATGGTTATTTTAGAGAAATTATTACTTTGGAAAAATTAAAAAAAAACTGTACTTTTTTACATCATTTTGTTCGATTTTTTTATTTTTTTAAAAAAAATTATTTGTATTTAATTATTTAATTTATGTTATTCCAATGAGTGGAGAAAGTAATGAATGATCTCAAAAAAAAATTCCAGATACCCATTAAGCGTTTAGGGCCAAAATTAGCATAGGAAACTATGGAACCCACTTAATTTCATTAGTTTGACTAATTTATTTTAGTAAAAAGTATGCTAACTTAATTAAATATTTTGAGATGATTTGAGTATAAGAATCTAAAATAAGTCAAAAAATGGCTGCTACTTGTAATTCGATTTTACTCAAATACCAAAGGTTTGAACAACAAATTTTCAAATCTCATTTTTTTTCTATGAAAATAAATACCATACTATGTGAAAAATGCTGTTTCCTAGATTATCAGTTGGAGAACTCGAGTCATTTCTTCTGGTGATAAATTATTGAGACCATCCTATATTTTGACTCTGTGAATCCAGAAGAAAGTGGTTCAACGAGAAAATATGACAATTTTATAATAAAATTTTAATATTCGGAATTGAACTTAAAACCTTTCGACAAATTGGTTTCAATTCCGATTTCATTTGTGCAATTATTCTTTCGAGGGGTGATTTATATGTGGATTTGAATGTCTCATTTCCCGAAATCATTAGCAAGTTCAAAGCCGATTGTTGTGTATTGCATGTCTCTTCCTACATTACCAAGTTTCCTCAATTGATTAATCTCTTCAATGGATGGAATTTTTTTTTCAATAAAATTTGTATATACTCACCCGAATAGGAGTTATAACCTAATTGTCCGTATTCCCGGTAGGCAGAAAACCATACCAGGAAACAAGAACATGCTAAGTTCCACCCATGGAATGTTCCATCCAAATACAACAAGTGTAAGTGCAACAATTGATACACTCAACACCGGAGTTACCGAGTCGAAGATGCACCAAATTCGACTTAAATCCCATGCCACCGCAGCCACCACTCTGTTATTGCTGTTTATTTTGTGCTTAAGCGATTTCACAGTAAAACTTCCACCACTTTCCAACCTCCATACCAGTGAATCCAAGTTAGTAGTAGGCGTGAACAATGCTATCGAGTGTAGCAGTGTGGACTTGTTCTCTTCCTCTCGTGCTCGCAGATATTTGCTCCAGCATACCTTTAACCAGCACTACCAAACTCTTCACCGTCTTCCTTTTACGAGGGGAATAAGATTCATGGAACTGAATTCTTCTTCCTGGTTCCACCCCGTATAAGGGCATCTTTAATGGTAGAAAGAATTACTTCCTCCTCCGCATCCCAAACAATACCCAACCTCTTACCGATTATGCTAGCTTTGATTGCCTGTTCCTCCACATTTCTGGAGCAAGTTGGAGCTTGCGGCGAATTTGAATTTTTCTGGCCCGGTGGATCCTCTTCTTCAGGCGAGGTTATTTGAGTGGATGGAGAGAAAGCTACCTTTTTCTTCATGGAGATGTTAAATGCCAATCCTTTAGCAGTAAGTTTTCTTTGCCTAGATATTTTATTTGGCTCATCCACTAAAGGCCCCTTGGATTGGCCTACTTTGATTGGATCTTTTTGCCCCAAAAGTCCTTCTTTGCTACCGTCAATCTCTCTTGCAACTTGGGCTTGGTTTCTCATCGGGCTACTTTCATCTCTCCATTGGGCCTTGTTAGGAGTACAAGGCACATTTGTTGAGTCCAAACTCTCTTTTATATTGGATGACACATCACCTGCTTTATCGGCCACTTCAACAGTTTCTACCACCTTTTCAGAAATAGAGCATGCCACCATATTTAAATTATCCACTGACCTGGGAGAGTCCGTTGGTCGGGACTGTGGGGAGTGATTGTCAGAATTAGAATGGGCGTCTGACTCCAAATTCCCTTCTTCAATGCCCCTACTAGTTTTTGAATCCCCCCTTCTCACTGCCAACAGGACTTCCATTATGGGAACTAAATATCCGTCACCTACCGCCGTCGTGGAAACCGCCTTCTCCAGACCTTGAATATTTGGAAGTATTCCAGTCCCGGCAAGACCACGAGCGACATCTTCCTTCATTGGAATAATCTCTGTAAGAGAGATTGGGTAGCACATCCCTTGCACCGATAGTTGTAATTTCCTCTACACCTGATCTCTAGATTGGACTGAAACAAGGACCCAAGTAACGTCAAGCCTGTTTTTCTCCTCAGTTTCCCTATGTAGCTTGATTAAATTTCCAAAGGGTGCAACCAAGCGCTCCATGCAGGCTTTTGACCACATATGTAAGGGCAACCCAGAAATCTAAATCCAAGCACGTCTGGTGGAAGGAATGAAAAGAGATGACCACGGTTTGCACGTCTGACACCATGTGTTGAGGGATCCTATTGTACTGTCCATCTCGCTTATTGAATCAAAGGTTAATAGGACTTCCTCACCACTTAACGGGCGTACCTTCGCACCCCATATACCCTGCTTAGCGAGTTCACTTGGAAGGAGATCCTGTTTCGAAGCGTCAATGGAACAAATAACACTCCAAGTAAGCCATTCTTCGATGATTACTGGAGAATCAAAAGACATATCTATAGACGATGTTACCAAAGCTCCTGTAGCCTCCTTTGGTTGAACCACCTCTTTGAGTTTACCAACCCTTCCCTGCAAAACCTCAGCAAAGGTTTTTGAGCTCGTAACTGTTACATGATTACCTGTAGTAATGCCTTTTCCCGGAAGTACAGCAGTAGGTGGATTCAATATTTTGGAGAACTTTGATAGGCTAACAAAAAGCTTTCGCTTGCCCACCACCATACCATTCATCACCTGGACTAACGCGTTGACATCAACCAGACCATCCACCCTGATGAACCCAAATTTTGACTTCCTCTTAGAGAGCTTGTAGGTAATATAAGCATCCATCACCTTACAATGTTTCTCGAAACATTCCCGGAATGCAGTGTTGTTCCATTGAAAGGGGAAGTTTTCCACAAAAAGGGTCAAAGATGTCTTCACGTTGCCAGTCATAGCTTTGCATCTGCGGCAGCACTACCGCTCGCCCTCCCCGTCGGCGGGAGGAGTGATAGTGCGGTTAAACTAACTCTCTCTCTCTCTCTCTCTCTCTCTCTCTCTCTCTCTCTCTCTCTCTAAGAATACTTGCCCACTTTCCTTCAATGGATGGAATTAAGGACCCCGTAAATACCTTTTTAGGTTATTAATAAGGACCAAATCTTAAGAAGAAGGGCATCGGTCTAAGAGATACTTGTATCTCTTGTAAATTTGGGGTATGTGATTTGTGCTTATAGACATAATGGTGTAGTTATTTTAATGGAGATATAAAATATGCTTCACAAAAGAATTATTACTTTTTTATAAAGAGAGCCAGCAATTAGGAGAGGATCGCCAAACATTTTTGTATATAATTTCTGAATTATTAAAAGTTAAACTAGGACAGTACTTAACATAATTACTATACTTTCAACTTGAGACAGAAAGTACATCTGTTTCCAACAAAAATGTGTATTTCGAGATCAACTGGTCGAGATATCCGGCTCATTTGATTGCTAGGATATCGTCATGGAAGAAGCATAACTCATTTTTAAAAACGTTGTAGCTCAACATTACTCACCTAGATCAACAAATAGATTTTGAATTCAAAATTTTAAAATTATAATAATATTGAATATTAGTTTAAAATTTTTATTTTGTCAATTTTTAAAATTTCACGGAAGTAAAATCTAATTTAGGTGATACATTATCATTTTTAAATGTTTGTTTTTTGCTAGACGTTTACTTGTGAGACTTGTTTTTTAATACTTGTTTTTTGTTTCCTGAGTTAACACCTAACCATTTCCTCCGGGCTCGCTTTGGTTTACAAGTATTATAGTTATTTACTTATAAGTTATTATTCCCGTAAAATTTACTCCAACGATAGGTTAACTATAAAAAAAAAATTATTAGTCAATATACACTCTAATTTTATAATAAACGTGACAAAAGAAATTTACTTCGACGAGAAAACATGGCCTTGACGAATGAACTGTAATCTCCAGCTAAGTAATATATCAAGCCTCCAAACTTAGCATCCAGAGAGGAAACTAAAACTATGTTGTGGAAGAAGAGGAACCGGAATACCTGCAGACTCTGGCCTCTTTATACACTAAACCAGGCTTGCACAAGTAGCCATTACGGGGGCTACAATGCCTGTCCTCGGAGCATACGCACTGCCCTTCCAAGGCGCAGCCATCGCCTTTCACGGCCTCCTTCCCGAGGAAGATCTGGTCCGACCATTCGCTCGAGAACAGCATCAGCGGGTCCAATTTTTTCCTGACAGCCACAAACTTGTTAAAGTTTGGATACTTGCTCTGAACCCCGAGGAATGCCAGGTTTCGGTTCTTGGCCCAATGAGGCCTCGCCGCGTACTTGAAAAACGCCATTTGCTCAACCTCTTCCCACACGTCTTGGTTCAGCCTCGGGGTCGATGAATCATCCGCACGGTAGTAGTTGAAGTCAAGGACAACTGAGTCCTCGGGTTGGCCTAATAACGCCTTCGATGCCCTGACGAACCTTATCAGGAATCCGTTGTAGATGTCAACCCCGCAGAATCTCTCAGGGTTGAGGTCTCTCAGGTTTTTCACGTCCCTGATGAAGTCTCCGAACCTGGAGGCAGGGAAAATTGCCGTTGTTTCGTAGAATGAGAGCCCGTTGATCCGCGGATCCCACGCACAGGAGACGTCGATCCGTGCAGAGGAAGAGTAGAGGCAGGAACCTGAGGTCTGGATTTTCCCCTGACGACCCACTACAGGGTAGCCGGTGAAGAGAACTCCGTTGTTCTTCAATCCGTTTCCGATTAGCTTCTTGTACCCCAATGTGACATCCGCCATTGTGCACTTCCCTTTGGAATTACGCGAGCTCTCCAACGCTTTCTCTGCAGATTTCGTTACGTTACTATCCGTCTAAGGAGCTGCATATTTTTAATTTCCATTTTCCCGCTAGATTTTTCACTTTGGACATGAATTGAACTCTCAACATTACATCGATGTTTCCATCATTGTAATACCATAGTAGATATCATAAATTTTGTCGAACAACATGTCACAATCAATTTGCCACATTTCCTAAATGGGACAAGATCCTAAACTAGTGCGGAATTCGTCACTCTTAATGAGACCTGCCAAACTAAAGTTTGCGTAGATTGTACTAACATACTATAAAATGGGATCGTACAAATACAACACTGGATGATCAACCCGTTTTAATATCAAATATGTAGTTTAATTTAATGTAATAATATCTTAGAATCTCTGTATTTTGTCAAAATGAAAGCAGAAGTATGTACCTGATGATCTAGTGGATTTAGAGACGAGGATTGAGGTTGACTGGAAACCAAGGAAATCGTACACGCCATCACCAGAAGTAGTCGAAGGAACCCTATCGTCATATCTATAAACAGCTGTTTTCCTTGATGGGTACCAAGTTATATCTCCAAATTCAAACTTCTGTCCATGATCCATGTATATATCCTCCAGGTGAGCCTCGTCTGTGAAATTGTATGTCACGCTTCTCTTGAACGACGGCTCCAGCGAGAACGTTACCTGCGAATCGAATTTGACAGTTTAACGTCGACTTGTTATTTTTGATTCAGTATTTTGTATATCGGGTTAAAAATTTGCATAGGTTTGCCACTACCTCTCATGTTCTTTATCGAGATTGTGCGAGCACAATAGACAATATGTATTGTTAAGAGTAATTAACTCTAATACCATACATCAATTTCTATATTTTAGGTAAAACCTTACGATAATAAGTAAGTGGATATTATACATATCCAACACCATTTACTACTTTCAATGTGTTATTTTCTACCAGGACAATTCAGAGACAGAAATGACATATTCTTTAGGTAAGAACATAACATACCTTAGAGATGACACCCAACATTCCCAAGGACACTTTAGCAGCACCAAGTAGAGGATTCTGAGCATCAATCCTGACGATCTTCGCGTACCCTTCGGATTCGGAACCCGAAATGACGAGACTAATCCCAACAACATGATCGTGCAAAGCTCCACCGGCTCCTCTCCAAGAGCTTCCATGAGCACCAGTACTAATGGCTCCACCAACACTAACACCTTCCCAGTAAGGAGCAGCCACAAGGCTCAGCCCTTCACTCTCAACTCTATCTATCAACTCTCTCAGGCCCATTCCGGCATCAGCCGTGGCGGACAAACCCGCCTTGTCGATTTCGAGACCGGAGTCGTAGTTCGACGTACTTATCAGCATCGAATTGTCCGAACCCGTGTCGGGGCAGGCAAGCTTCGGGATCGTGTGAGAGAACTTGCTCACAACTTTTACTTTGAGCTTGTTCTTGCTGGCGTGTGCAACTGATTGGACTAGCTCTTCTTCGGTCGTCGGGTAGGCGACGCTAGGGACATGGCAGTCTTTTCTGTCGTTCCACACGCCATAGGAGTTGTAGAGAGTGCATCCGGCGTCGGTGCAGGTCACCGGAGGCCGGGGAGGGATTGATCGGACGGTGAGAAGAGGAAGGAAGACACAGGATGTAAGAAGGAGCCACCGGTGCCAAAGGGATGCCATCTTGGCTTCTGTTTAATTTGTGACTTCTTTTCCCGGGAAAAGGTATATATGTGTAAATTATTTTATAAGTTAATATATTTTGTTTTACGTATATACGTGTAATTGTTAGCCAAAAAAAATAAAAAAAGATGGTTGTTGAGGATATGGTAAGGACTTGTATTGTAAGGCAAGATCGATGTGTACAAAAATCTAGTATCTTTTTTTTTTAAAAAAATAGTATCTTTTGGTTAGAAGCCATATTATACTAATATTTAGCGTGTCCTGTTTAACTTTTTCATTGCGATGATTTTCTTATGTGCCGTAACTGCGAAGTTGTCTTTGTTAAATGTTCACTACCAGAAGCTATCTATACAAAAAGTTTTCAACAATAATAAGGAAGATATTTTATATTAACTAATAAAATTGGACTCCGAAGTCCGAACATCGGAAGAATAAAAAAATGGTATATATTTGTTAAATATATTTTTGATTAGAATCTACATTAGTTAATCAAATAATCTCAGTTTTAGCTAAATCTATCCACAAAATTTAAGTTCTGGTATTTATGGAAAGATATCCAATTGCATCACTACAAAAAGATGCGCGATTTTGGAGCTGTTACCCAGTTACTTTCCCGACATGTTTTGTTGTCGTCCCAACTCTCATGTGTTCGGTCTCTCTCTTTGTTTTTATTAGAATTGGTCTTTCTCTTTGGGGACAAGATTCGGTCCTGGAAGTCATTTCCAGGACCATCCTGGAACTGGTTTTCTTAGTATGTTCAACTGGTTTTGACAAAACCAGTTGAACATACTAAGAAAACCAGTTGAATATACTAAGAAAACCAGTTGAACATACTAAAAAAACCAGTTGAACATATAGAAAGAAACGAATTGAACATTTTGCTGGAAACCACTTGAACATTCATTTGGAACCACTTGAACATACTAAGAAAACTACTTGAACATACTAAGAAAATCACTTGAACATTAACTGACAAACCACTTGAACATACTAAGAAAACCACTTGAACATAGTAAGAAAATCACTTGAACATACTAACAAAACCACTTGAACATACTAGGCAAAAACCACTTAAACATACATCGGGAACCACTTGAACATACTAAGAAAACTACTTCAACATAATAAGAAAACCACTTGAACATTAACTTGTAAATCACTTGAACGTACCAATAAAACCACTTGAACATAATTTGTTAAACCACTTGAATATTCAATTAATTAATGGTCGATAATTAATGCTCGATAATTAATAGTAAGTAATTAATGGTAATTATGAGAATGGTTATTAATTAATTAGTTTCCATATGCGCCCCTTCCTTTTCTCTTCCCCCACTTTCCTTTTCTCTTCTCCCGCCTTTCTTTTCTCAACTCAGATTCAGTGGGGATTGCTATGAATCCCCATGATGGGGAGGAGGGTATAAATGGTATATCAATGACTAATTACATCCTAAAAATTAGGAAACCATTTTTTAAAATCCCTTAAATTATGCAGTGAATTTGGTAACCGCCCATATTCAAAAATTGAAATCTCTAACAAATAATTACAACCCAAATCAATCGTTTGATAAATCAAAAATTAAAATCTAAAAAATATTCAACACGATAATATCAGGAACCATTGGTACTAATATCAGGAACCATTGGTATCAATATCAGGAACCATTGGTACCAATATCAGGAACCAGTGGTACCAATCTTCGTGACAGGAACCATTGGTATCAATATTCGTGGAACCATTGGTACCAATATCAGTAACCAGTGGTACCAATCTTCGTGGCATACAAAATAGACTGAACAAAATCAGGAACCTACCAATATCACGAACCATTGGTACCAATATCGAAAAATAGTTTGCATGGAGGAAGAGAGAATCGTGACTGACCAGAGAGCGCGAGTAGATGGCACGTTTGCGAGACGAGTCGAGTGGAGAGAACAGCCGGGACAAGACGAGTCGGCTGGAGAACTGCGGCGGTGACCAGGTAAGGGTTTGCGCTAATTTGGAGCCGGGCCGAAAGCAAGACCGGGACGGGGAGAAAAATGGTAGGGTTTGAGGAAAGGGAATGACAATCGGCTAACAAGACCGGGATGGGAAGAAAAACGATTGAGGAAAGGGAATGAGGAAATTTTGAATAAAAATCACGATTCTATCTTTCTTAATTTGGGATTGAAAAAATCAAATTCAAAATTTAATTAAATGTTGATAGAGAAAAATCAGGAATAGCATTTAATGTTTTCAATTAGTTAAGATTTGATAAGAAAATAGAATCAATAAAAATATAATTTATTATGCTAATACCAAAATTACCCTCAATCATAGCAACCATTAGATTATAAATTTAAGAACCCAGTTTTGATCTAATGGTCTAAACCTAATCCCCATGGTGGGGATGTCATTTTAGACATCCCCACTGAATCCTATTTCTTCTTTTCTCTTTCCAGGACGTCCTGGACTCATTTAGCTGTCCAGGACTGAATCCAGTTCCTTCTCTTTGTCGATGGGCACATTTATGGCGTTATTCGCACATAACGTTTATGAAATGAGTACGATATTCTTCTACTCTTACCAAAAATAAATTCTCAGTGCGTTGAACATCTTAATTGGAATGGTCATGATTGCTTTTTTATAGTGGGTAGTTGCAATAGTGGAACAAATTAATTAATTATTGATTTATTTATTTCTGATACAAACAGCTGTTTACATATAATTAAAAGTAATGAAATGGCTAGTGCGCCTGAGATATGAAAAAGTGAGCTCCATCTGTTTTTTCACTTAGATGTTGTAAAAATGTGCCTCAAAACAAATTATTTGTGGCTTAACCTCATTAAGTAGGCGTTGGACTGTTAGTTATGCGTTGTGAGTTTTTTTTTTTATAAGTAAAAGATTTTATTACCCACCAAAAAATTACACCAAAGGTGTACAAAGTGCATTACACCAAAAATGTCGAAAGACACAAATGCCTAAAGATTACACCAAAGGTGCGCAAGCGCACTACATCTAAGCAACGCCTAAAGTCCAATGCGACCAAGCCCACACTGCCAAATGATGGATCAAAACGAACCACGTGCCGCCTCCTTAAACTGTTGGATGATCTCAGAGGGATCGTCCTCCCAAAAGCATCCGAGTCTTTGCGCTAAATCCCATGCCTCGACAGCCTGCTCCTCCAACCGAGCATCATTTACATCCGCGGGCTCAGGGCTTGACTTCCCTATAGCTCGAGCAGGAGAAGCTACCTTAATCTTATGTCTGGGTCTCCGCATCAGAGCAGATGCTTTGTGCGTGAGTTTTCGAGACCTCGAGCTTGATCTCGTTGGCACCACACATCTTCCTTTGCCTCTGGACTCCGTCGAAGTCGAAGCTTGAGTTTCAGTCTCAAACGAAATAGGTAAAGCACCTGTTTCCTGAGCAAACTGATCAGTACCAGCAATAGTATTCGTAACATCCTCGGAAACATCCTGCATCGAAACATATGCTTATGCGTTGTGAGCTTGTGATACGAAACTTTTAAAAGCGCCTGATATGAAACGGTACATGGAGACTGAATAATCCAATAATATAAGTTTGAATCGTATATTAAATATGTTATGAAACTATTGATATCAATCTGTGATTTTATTAATTGTCTTTAATTTTCTAATAATTTTGTTTTAACCTTCAACCCAAACGCCTTATTTGGAGCGTTTGAATTTTAAACTATAATAAGAGTTTCATAACATATTTTAAAATATCTATTAATTTTATTGTTAATGCTCTGTAATTATTTAGAAAATTATATGTAACAGAACGCCTATTTAAAACATTTCTTTAGCAAATTAGAAAATTACAATCGCGGGTAAACGCTTCAGTTTGTGCGTTTTCCTGCAAATTTAATTTTGGTTCCTGCACCAAAAATACCCAAAAAAGTAGCCTTGCCCTGTCTACCATCTCCAAGCAAAGAAAATATCTACTAACACACTCGGTTTTGTAGAGCTTTTTTCCGGAATAAAAAAGCAGCAGTTCAGATTACAAGAACAAATTAGCCCATTATGTTCTTCACAGAATCAAATATAAACCTACTTAAGGGGAATTACGTCCTATTATCTGTCCTATCAAAATCGCAGATTAATTCAGATTACACGAACAAGTCTCAAGGCTACCACCAAAGTTCTACTGTTACATTATATGACATTGGCATCCGCAATAAAATTAGGCTACGCCATCCAATTGCAATTGACAAAGAGCTTTCCATTCAGTTGCTCGTTCCGTATGATCGGAAATCTGCTATTAAATCAGGCTTACAGTTCATAATGAGCTTTCGGATCAACTGCTTGATTTTATCCGGAGAAGGAACAGCAGCAAGCTTTCTGAGTCCATTGCTGCAAGTTTTAAGTTATGGAAGTTCAGCAAATTCACCTCCATTTGTCCTGCAACTCTTTCTTCTCAGACAAAACCCACGTCACAAAGATAGCAGCAAGAAGCGCAACAATAGTTAAGAGCAGTAGGGCATAATTAAAATCCTCCGTGAGAGAATCGTAGGTCTTTGATGGCGCAAGCCGAACGAAAAAATGATCAACGCCGTATGCAAAAATGAGTGTGGTTGACTCCAGCTTAGCGGGCACAGTTACTATACCCCGTAGACCCTCCACTTGAAGAGAATGAGTGATATACGACTGCAGAATCCATCAATCAGATTACAGAAACAATCAATAACATAACTTCAAATAAATAACTTGATGCTACAATTATCCATGAGGATTAACGACACCGACATTCATCTTGCATTATTAGCTATATATTTTTTAGCCCGTTATGCTTCATGCCATCACAACGCCAAAATACATTCAGAAATAGCATATCAACTATTGAGCTCAATTAGTGATAGCAAGCAAGATCGGACTATCTTAACCAGAAATCCAGGGTCATGGTTCCATCATTCATTTCAGTTATATATTCATCTGTTTCCCCCAATTCTTACAACTACGGGACTAAGGAGCAGAACTGCTCAACCACACTTTAAAACTGTAAAAGTACCAAGATTCAGATCCCTACATTTGCGTTTAAATTTGGCAGCATAGCAGATATCTAGATGGCAATGAATGTTTAGACATATATAGTTATGGTGAGGAATCGAGAGCATAAAAGCATGCACAAGTTCTGGCCGAATCTAACATATATCGTCTTCGGTGGGTTTGAGCTAATGCCTAATAGAATGATGAAGTGGCGTCAAAGGTATTTGCCAACTAACCTGTGGAATAATAGGCAATGAATCTGTGAGAGGAATAATTCCTTCTTCTTTCTCAGCTTGAGTAGGATTTGCTGACCGACGAGGATCCAAGAAACGCTTATCAAGTGCCAAAATCTGCAGATGAT
Organism: Hypericum perforatum; assembly: GCA_012979155.1. Classification (NCBI taxonomy): domain Eukaryota; kingdom Viridiplantae; phylum Streptophyta; class Magnoliopsida; order Malpighiales; family Hypericaceae; genus Hypericum; species Hypericum perforatum. The sequence goes on along the minus strand of SOPF01027750.1, from coordinate 130,644 downwards.
CGAAGGATTATTTAGAAAGCCAAGTTTCACTGCAAGGGACAGATGAAGCAAAACCAGAAAAATCAAAGAAAACAAGCTTCGCGAGATAAAAGAGCAAAAAAGTCCAGATATAATTCTGACCAACCTGATCACCAACTGTACCAATCAGAAGTTGCTTCGAGGTTATACCCTTGGCAGTAGAAGTGACAGCTATTGCTTTGACAGAATGTGTGAAGAAGTAAGACTGCGACTTTACTAGGACTTCTGGTCGTGAATATGAAGAAATTGGTGATGTGAGATTATGCTTTCCAAGAACAAGTTTTAGAACATCTCGGTGATCCTGCAATAAGTCAAAAGTTAGAAGCAAATAGGTATACACTCAGGTTCATTCCTTGACAGATGAAGAAATGCCTACCGCTCGAGACTGATCATAAATTTCAATAACTGACATCTCAAATCTGTGGGCTCTAAGATTAAAGTAGTGGTAGATAACCCAATTTTCACTGAATACCTGCAAAAAAGAGCAAGTAGAAAACTTGCATCAGACAACTATTCATCTAGATGACGAAAGTGAGAAGGCAGGTGAAAGTTGAAACATACAGAATGAACGGGACCCTGTGAACCATAATGGATCATGCGGTGCAATATCCGACCAGTTATGGTATCCAACAGATATACCACCAATGATGACTGGTCAGGGGTAGATGATCCAACATGGCCACTTGCTGCTGGTGAAACAGTGGCCACAAACAGCATATTCTTGGAAATGTATTTATACATCACATCTTGGTCTGCCAAAACCTTTCCTTGAGTATTAACCACCTGGAAAAAATAGCCAGAGAAAATAATAACTGTCACAGCGTCCATCAGGAAAGCAACAGGAGGATGCAAGACAAAGCTACGGAACATGACTGAGCCAGTTCGCAAAGTAGAATATTAAGATGAAATGGAATTTCAAAGTTGTCTTCAATCTTGGTCAGTTCCCTCAATAGTAAATTCATGGGCCAGAATTGATTCCAAAATAGATGTGACAGGGACGAAACTAGGATGATAAGTTTCCCTGTCATGGTGAAGTGAAGATGAATATTTCCTGTGGTTTCCCACTTGTTAAGAACCAGCGGGAAGAAATTTAATTGTTGCACCGCTGCAAGTTGCAACAATAAAAGAACTTAGAAACAAAATACTAAGTCATGAAAATTGGTCTCAGATTCCAAGAATTTGGCACATAATGATGTCAAAGCAGAACGAAAATTAAAGGAAACTAGTACAGCACTTGAACCATACATATTGACCAAGAAAAATATAAGTTCCCTCGTGCCTTGAAAAAACAAGCAATCTCATCATTATGAAATAATGAAAATTCACAAAGATGTAAGATGCCTACCTCATTTGACTTCCGTGTTGCAGTTGTTATGATCTTTTCTGAATCTGAGGGGAACACAATTGACCAGACATTCCTGGTGTCAAAACAATAGTCATCTCGAATTTCACCGGGACAATTACTCTTCAATGCATGCCCTTTAATGATGCCATCATTAGCATCGACTGAGTACCAATAAATATTTGTGAATTCACGGTGAAAAGTACGTAGAGCCTCAGAGTTTCTTGGATATAGATGTGCATGTTGGGCGGAGTCAATTAGTAGATGCAGACGTTGTTCTCTTGAATCTGTGAAAGGTAGTGGAATCACATGTATGACAGGATAAATAAGACCATCATTACTCAGTTCCTTGCCATTGTAAGTGTCAACAAAAGAAAGTACACTTGGGGAAGAAGAACTTAGGTTGCAAGTGCCAATCACAAGAACAGCTGGATTTTCATCCAACGCATGATAATGAGGAACCTGCCATTGATATAGATTAAGCCCACTTGGATTTTCACAAGCTTCTGATTTACGAAGAGAGCTCAGAAGAACAGACCAGACTATCCGTCCATCACCAGTGTGTAAAGCAAATAGTTTCCCTGACTTGGTAAGCACAATAAGCAGCTTACGGAACCCATTGGGGTCTCTGGTCATTTTGTTTTTCTCAGAACTCTTCATCCTCATGTCTTGTATGGCCACTATATCCTCAGGGCTTGCAAGCATTAAGGTTTCCTTAAGCTTCAGTACATGGCCCTTCAAAGAAGGAAATTACATAGGTCAGAGTCATACATACATCCAGACAAGGCAAAATGCAAACTCATTAACAGCCAAACATGGATCAAAAGCAAAGGAAAAGAGGAAATATTTCTAAGAAGATCCTGCAAGATGCTAGGAATATCATGTTTATGCATGTTAGACACTAAGAGATCAATGTTTGTCAATTAACAAGCCAGTATGGCGTGGGTAGGCTATAAGCTAAAAAAGCTACAAAGTGAAGAACACCACACCATAGATTTCTTTTGAATGGCATAAGTCTCCCTGTACCTGAAGCCATTCAAAGAGACTCTGTTCTACTTTTGCTACGGATACACCTTTCTTTTCCACTGGAAGTTCTGATGTCGTAACATCTACAATTGAGGCAAGGCCTTCCTCCCTGCTCCAAACGGTCTCGCCTTGTTGCAGCAGTAGAAGCGAATGGTCTTCCATGACAATCAACGCCCTAAACCCTTGAGACCTATCGGTACGAATATAGTTGTTTACAAAGACCTTATGAACTGAACCTCTGTGGTGGTCAATCTTTATTGTTTCCTGGAGCAAATGACTGTCCCACTTGTGAGAATGCTTAATCGCGAGGTCAATGCCATTCCCTCCATGTCGCACCAATGCAAAGGCTTGGTCACTGTCTGAAAATGAAAGAGCATCACTAAAAGCAGTATTGTGACTGACTTCACCCACTACCTCCAACTTAGATTCCCCTGTCAGTCTAATAAACATCATAGCTATGCTGGTTCTCACAGCAATAATCCCAGTAAGTTTTGAGGGTACTATTGCAGCTGTTCCAGAGAAATCCTTAATCAAATCAGACAAGAAGGTTTTCTGATGGACAATATCTCCATCCAAGAAGTTAATGGCCAATAAAGTTGTGGCAGATGAATCAAGCACAACAAGCGTGTCACTTGCAACTAAAGAGACTTCCCCTGACAATCCACCAGGAATCGTTGCACTTGCATGCTTGAGTAGCTCCCCAGTATTAGCCTTAATTTGGTAAACGTCAAACTGGGATAGACTAGTGAAACCAACCACACTTATTACATCGCTTCCAAGGGGCTGAATCACTTGCTGAATCTGAAAACTGTAAGCAGGAAAAAAAAATCAAAGTCATGCAGCTGGGTAATTGAATACTAAGACGCTCTTAATTTCACTAACCTTTCAGATGGAAAATCATGCTTCCACAAAACATCACCATGCAGACCTGAAACAGCATGGAGAGAGCCTCTACCAACAACAAGGAGTACATTGTCCTTTTCAACTTTTGACATAGCCTGCAGAGAACGATTTCTTGGCATTTTCAATTATACTCGGCTGGTTGTATGCTGTAATTATAATCCTTATCCTCGGCTGTTTCACACAATAGAACCACGAAAGAAAAGGAGATCGACTGGTTAAAATGCACTCACAGGTACCAACAGCAATGCCTTTGACTGACTTGGTCCCTGAAGGTGAGATTCCCACGCCATCTGGCCATCGGGAAGGTTCCATGCTCTCAGTATACTTCCCCCAGATGAGAGGGTAATTACATCTAAAGCAAACAGAATAAGAAACCTTAAGCACAAGTACATCAACGCAACTCAAATCTCTGGTACGTGGGGGCACACTGTTGATTCACAAATAAAAAAACTACTACATTGAAAGCTCACACTTTCCCATAGCAACATCGATCCCATCAATAGAATCATTGCTCCCGAGAACGTGCCTCCAAACTGCTCAGACGACAAAACAACACAGAAAAAACCGATCAATGCTCTCCCAACTGCTCCAACTACAACAACAACACCATCCAAGCCAGCACCCAAAAAAAAAGAACAAAGCATCAAGCACGTAAGCAATACTAACAAATCTCGCCATGGCGGAGATCAAGAGAAGCGACGACATTCTCTTCGGTCGAAACAAAGACGCGCTTCCTCCCAGTCTTCTGCGTGTGGAACACCGCGTCCTTCACTTTCCCTATGTACTGCCGATGCCTGCATCACACCACTCTTCTCAATGTCAAACCAATTCCTCACTTTCCAAGTGAAACCGGTTCACAAAAACCAGAAGCGGTTATTAAACTCATGCATTAAATTAAAGGATTAAATATATATTACTAATTTAAGGGAGGGTAAATAAGTAAAATAACCAGTCGGTGAGGCCAACTTGATCTTCGAAGAGGGAGAAGGAAGGAGCGGTTAAGGCGGTTAAGAAGAGGAGGAACAACAGCGGAACCCTAACCACCGTACTCATGACGGTCCTCCTCGAAGACGATGCGAGTAAGTAGAAAGCGCTCTTTCTGAGCTAAACTGCTGTTTGTTGTTGTTGGCCTCTACTCGAATTCTTGGACGATACGACGCCGGCTTGGGAGTCGTTGTCGTTTTGGTTTATGTTTTCTGTTAATTCGCTTTCTTGCTTGGATTGGTTCGTTTTAAGAGCCCAAATCTGTTGAGCTCTTGGCTGTTTGGGCTTTTCGGTTTGGGCCGCGGGCCTGCACTATCTGGTTCTATTTAATTTTATACTAGATTATGGAGATGTTTTGGTAAATTATATTATAGAAATCGTTAAATCGATTAATTTAAATTTTACTCATTGAAAATTTTAGAAATTGAAAACATTCTCTTAGCAAATAATCAAGGAGAACTCTTTTAGACTTCTGATATTTTTTTCTTCCGTGAAACGATACGGCATTAAAAAACTGATGTAACTAATCAAAAGAACATTGTTGCACAATAATAATATCAGTTGTCACTGCTCTCTCAAGCAAAAGCAGGATTTTTTTATATTTAGGGAACATGTTGGAACTAGTCAGGTGCATTTGAGGTTTTCCGGAGACCTTGTCACTCTTTTGCTAAGCAATTTCCATGGATTAGTCATATACTATGTGCATGAGTAGAAGCGAAGTTTGTCATGTTGATAGGATAGTCCGAGTTCTTATTGCCCGGTTAGTGGTTGTTGTTGGAGTTCTCTTAGTAGGCCTCTTGCTGCTTTGTGCGGTTTCTACTGTGCACAAGAGCAACCGAACTGAGAAGCTTCAGTTAAGAAGAAGACATAACCACGCAAAAACACTGTTTTATTTAAATTTAGTAGAATAATTAATTAAAACTGGTCGATATGTCCGAGTGGTTAAGGAGACAGACTCGAAATCTGTTGGGCTTTGCCTGCGCAGGTTCGAATCCTGCTGTCGACGACTTTTTTTTAATTATAATATAAATTACCATTTTTACTGCATTTTCTCCACGTCAGGGAGTCCATGAATATAGACTTTTCTTCGCTTCTAACCACATTAGCTGCTCTTTTAACAATCTTCACAAACATTCTGAGTCATACATGTAAATAGACAGTTCAAATTAATATTTACATTCATTTTCAAATAATCTCTAAAAGAACATAACAAACCTTCTTGCCCTCGTTACACAACATGGAAACACAGAAGCTAATTGTTAAACAAAAATTAGCCACATGCAAATGTGTCCATTCGCTACAAGCCATGTTACTATATATTAACTAACTCTAGGATCGTTTAGAGGTTAAACAAGTGAGGCACATGTGCAAAAGGTCACACTTTGCAAATAGGTTAGATAGTCATGTTGTATAACAAAACTAACTAGGAAATAAAATACATAACCGTTCTTGTAACTTATCTATGTTGAAAACAAAACGTAATGTCCACTCTTAAACCAAGGCGAGCAACAGAGAAATCTCATATAAACACACATAAATGCATTTAACTATAAAGGGAAAATAAAGGAAATTGAAGGATTTGACTCGTAATTAACACATAATTATGAGTTAATCCTATAACAATTAACAAACAAAATTCGTTAATAAATACAAGGCTTACTTGTTGTAGCGTGCTTTCACAGGATCGTCACGACGAGGTAGTACTACTGGTCGGTTCACGATCACGAACGGATCAGATGCGTGAACGATTTTCCACGAATGGCCTCGCTGTGTAGAATCTGAGACCTATAGTGACTAAATCGTAATAATCCCTTCTGGACGTGGATATGTCTCTGGCAATAATTATCTTTTGGTCACCAGCTTTCTCTCCCTTTTATAGGGATGCCCATGCCTAGCCACCTCATCAAATATGGGTGACTAAGTAATAAATTTACTGGGTCATTTTTCCAAGTGTCTGGTGGGTCAACTTTGCTGGGGCCATCAATGGGTTTGAGCACAAATTAGCACAATAATAGGTGCATAACCCAAACCAAGTCCAACAGAAATATAAAAGAAGTAGTGATCATACGAAAGCTGGATAAGATATTCACTTCGTACCAAGACTGAGAATTGAGACCCTCCAAAGAATAAACCCTAGAACCGCTTTTTAGGGTTAGGGTTACCACCTCCCCGACCTCTTTCCTGACTACCAGAAGCTTCGTCTCGGCCTTTGTCGGTGTCTAACATAAACTAAAGTTTTAAGTTTTTTTTTTGGTAATTTAAGTGTTAGTTGGTTTATTTGTCCTGAATATTTTGGTACATGATTGTTTTGTATATATGTAATGATTTGTTTAGTACGATATAATTCTTTGATTATTAGTTCATATTTTCTATTTATTAATTTTAATATAAAAATTCATATATTTGATAGAATAATTTACCCATTTAGATATAATATTACATGTTTAATAGAATGATTTTTTCATTTAAATATAATTGTCAATATTTTTATATAATAGTTTGAACATTTACTAGTTTGTACATTTATGATTAGATTATTTATTTAATTATAATAAAACTACTCAAATAGTTATAATAAGATTATTCATTTGTACCAGTTTGACTTACCCGTACTTAATTTTTTTTTTTATCAAAACTTACCCGTACTTAATTAAACACGCTATTAATGGTGTGGGCGTCCCGCCGTATTACATTTTGAATAAATAAACCTCTGGAAAAGTGAAAACGATGGCACGGAAGTGAATTTGATTTTGTATATGTATTTTGTATCTGATAATTTTTTATATCAGATATAAATAATTTTATTCACTTACAATAAATAATTTATTTATATATATTTGAATAATTTCAGATTATGATAAAGTCATGTACATTTGAATAGTTTTCTACAATAAATTATATATGTATATTTAAATAATTTCATTAATTATATTTGAATACTTTGTTTGTATATTCTTCTATAAATTCTGTTCATTTCCCCCGACAACACCTATAATAAACACGTTATATTTAGTTTACAAATACAAATTTGCAAAAAAAATAAACAAAAACTTACCTCGGCGGCAATTCCAAGTCAGCTGAACTAGAACTGCACTTCGAAACTACCCTTTAGTGTCGGGTCCCTTCACCTCCCCGACACGGCGTAGAGTTTGGTCCCCGGCCGCCACGGAATCATCGAACGGCGTAGAGTCCCTTCCCAGTCCCCCACCCCCTCTCCAAAATGGTAGCGACGAGCGCGTGCTCTTCACTCTCCCTCCTCCCTCCCGCCACTGTAACTAAACCCCGCCCTCTTCCAGCTCTGCGGAAAAGAAGCTCCGGCGTGTCCGCCGCCGCCAACCCTTCAGCCGGCGCCGTCCAGCCGCTTCGCAACTCCCCCGTGTACACGCCCACCCCTCCCGACCGCCACCTCCGGACTCCTCACAGCGGGTGAGTAACCGTCCACGTCCGCTCTTACCGTTCTCGATCTCTCTCGCTCCATTCTTTGTGAAAAAGGCGGATTTGCCCCTTGAGGGGGTTGGTTGGTGTTGGTAGGTACCACTTCGACGGGAGCACGAGGAAGTTCTTCGAGGGGTGGTACTTCAAGGTGTCGATACCTGAGAGGCGGCAGAGCTTCTGCTTCATGTACGCCGTCGACAACCCTGCCTTCCGCGGCCCCTTGACGGGCCTCGAGGCTGTCGGCTATGGGGCTCGTTCCACTGGCGCCGCTGCCCAGATCCTTGGCGCCGACGACAAGCTCCTTTGTCAGTTCTCGCCCGAGTCCCGCAACTTCTGGGGCAGTAAGTTCTCGCGCTTGTCTTTTCGTTTTGGTTTGGTTTGGTTTTTCGTTATGATGTATTGGTGCGTAGGTAGGCATGAGCTGGCATTGGGGCATACTTTTGTGGCCGCCGGGGAAGGCGTTCGGCCTCCCAACGAGGAGGTTCCTCCACAGGTTCGATGCTGATGTGAATAAGAATTGCATTGCCGTTGGCTCGTTCTAATTTGCCACTTGTTTGTTTAGGAATTCAATCGACGGGTCGCAGAAGGTTTCCAAGTTACTCCACTTTGGCATCAAGGATTTATCCGCGATGATGGCCGGTAATGGTTTGTATTTAACCATGTTGAGTTTAGGCCTTAGGGTGATCTTTCTTTTTCGATCTCATTGTAGTTGACATTTGTTAACTATTTGTGATTTGTTTCGGACCATTGGATGTATGTATACCTTTGTGTAGCAAGTGCATTTTTAAGGGGTTTCATGTTGGAAGTTGATATAAAGCGAGAAAGTAATTGCAGGAATGACTTTGCGGAGACTGTGAATAGTGCTCGTTGGGAGTACAGTACTCGCCCTATCTATGGATGGGGTGATGTCGCAGCGAGACAAAAGCCCACTGCGGGATGGCTTGCTGCTTTCCCTGTGTTTGAACCCCATTGGCAGATATGCATGGCATCTGGTCTCTCAACAGGCATTTGACTTTTTCACCCTTTTGTTGCCCCATCAGCTCCTTTCAGTTCGTTTTTGTCTTGTAATTATTGGAATACAGGGTGGAACTACCCTGATGCAGCCTGTATGTAAGCACATATGTTTATCTGGACTTTTGGTCGGATAATGCCTTGGGGTTTGATATCATCGCAGGTTGGATTGAATGGGATGGCGAGAGATATGAATTTGAAGATGCTCCTTCTTATTCAGAGAAGAACTGGGGTGGAGGCTTCCCTAGAAAATGGTTTTGGGTAAATGCTCGATTTTTGCAATTTGTTTTGTGCAAGATAATGTTAATCTGAGATACTTGAATTTTATTTCAAGTTGGCCACCGAAACTTATTGGAGTTTCCATATCCTACCCAAAACCTTAAGGCAGTGAGTAGGTGGATCCTACCACCTTATAAACCAAGGTAGGTGGATCCTACCACCTTATAAACCAACCCATCCCACTCGCAACTTCCGATGTGGGACGCTCTCCAACAAAACTTTATGTTCTACCAGAATGGTTTTATTTTCCTTGTTGACTTTACTCGGATGTTCGATTTTGAAATCCAGGTGCAGTGTAATGTCTTTGAAGGCGTGACTGCTGGTGAAGTTTCTCTGACTGCAGCTGGTGGCGTGAGGCAACTGCCTGGACGCACTGAGACCTTTGAAAATGCTGCCTTGGTAATGTCTTGCCTAGAAGTTTGTTAATTCAACGTAGATCTTGTTCATGTTAGTTTCATGTGGTTGTTGCTAGTCATAGGAACACCTTATAGCCAACATCAAATGGAATATTTATAGCCTGTGGGCTGTGTACAAGGTAGCTTGGAACCGTAGACTTCTTGTAAAGTGAGCAGCTCCATGTGAGGTAGCCGTCCTTGCTTAAAATGCGCCCACCTAGCGCAAAACAGTTGCAAAAAATTTCGGCTTCAGCCAAACTACCATTCGCTGTGCATTGATTCAGTCCTTTAGATGGTAAACAAGTGTTTGCAATCTTTACATTGCGTGAAAACCAACAATGTGGTGAAGTTTGACAAATGAGAAACATTTACTATTGTAGGTTGGAATACATTACGAAGGGAACTTCTACGAATTTGTGCCATGGACTGGTACTGTGAGCTGGGAAGTCAAACCTTGGGGCTTCTGGCACATGGCTGCAGAGAATAAAACACATGTGGTAACTACCATTCACGGATACACTCGTCCTCTTGTTTTTTTTTTTAATCCAGTATGGATCTCAAGTACTTGGTCCAGTTATTACAGAATACAAAGATCTGGATTAAAATAAGCCCATGTGAGCATTGTATTTTCCAGACAAAATATGCCATGTTCTCTGCAGCTGTCTAGCCGCACTAAGGTTATAAGCTTGACACGGGAAAAAGTGAAGAAGCTACCGAGTCTTAGGTGCCCGGGGGGTCTAACTATTTCTAGATTCTTTCAGGTTGAATTTGAAGTAACAACAGATGATCCAGGAAGTCCAATGCGCACTCCAACAGTTGAAGCTGGCTTTGCTCCAGCTTGCAGAGATACATGTTACGGTGTTATGAGACTACAAATGTGGGAGAGGAGGTCTGATGGCTCCAAGGGAAAGGTATGTTCGATGAATTGATGCTTTGGATCAACTTACTCAATGATTCCGGGGTCGTCATTTAATGGACCAACATGCACGTTGATGTGCTTGCCCAGTTCATATTGTATATCCATTTGTATTCATGTGGATATACTCTTGCCTATATTTGTTAGTTATTTATATATGTATTGTATAGTCATTTATGTTCATGTAGATATAGTCTTGGCGATATCTGTTATTTGTTCTTACATTTGCCACATCGGAGCGTGTAGGTGGTTCTGGATGTTACGAGTGACATGGCAGCGGCGGAAGTAGGAGGAGGACCGTGGTTCAATTCATGGAAAGGCAAGACTACCACTCCGGAGCTCCTCAAACGTGCGCTAAATCTTCCGGTAGATATCGATGGGATGTATGGTCTTGTTCCTTTCTTTAAACCTCCAGGTCTTTAGCGTTTCTGCAGTCTTCTGGCTGCAACATAGGCAACACAACTAACTCACTCCCTCCCCAGTCATCCAGTCTACAATAGATAAAAGGCAAGCGGTTCAGTTAATAAGCCAATGCATATAGTGAGCCAGACATCATAGTGTTTTTGTGGTCCCAGAATAGTGAAGCTGTTCTTTTTTGTTGAATTTGTTGGACGTTATTTATGGACGGTTATCCTTGTGTTTCAATTGGGAAAATACGTCACTTGATTATAGTTTTCAAAATAGTTCCGGAGGTCAACCTAGAAATTGGTCCGACATCCAGGTCGATTGGTCCGATCAGTTGAACCGTCGCTCAGAACAAAATTTTTTAGGGATAATATTGACATTGCCAAAATGCTGCAAAACAAAAACAAAAAATTTGAATACAATGACAAATCTAACATAACATAACAATGGCGATAGAAAGTACCGTGATGAATATTTCTAAAAAAAAAAGTACCGTGATGAATGGTCTAACAATGACCTGTCCATGAAATAATTGCACATGTACGAATCATTGGATTTGACTAATTAACACGAGGGACCATAGAAAAGACTAGTAGCTATACAGACTAGTAGCTCGTAACACATTAATAATCGACGAGTTGAGCATGCACTTGTTTTAATTTATAAGGTGTTGAACATTCAATTTGGATCCATCCCATTGCCAAAAACTAAACGTTAGGTTTGGTACTTAAAGTATCAACTAATTCTTGTTTAAGCTAAATAAATTAGAAATAGTTAAAATATAATTTTTTTATAATTCAAATTTCAAAAATTTTAATTAAAATTATTGTTTAAAATTCATTGTCCAAGCAACAGGCTCTTGATCGCGACCGATGATGTATTATTTTTACGCAAAAACTTGGATGATGATTGAACAGGCTAGTCAACCTAAAACTTCCCAAAAATCTATTTTTTTGCTTTTGAGTTTTGTTAGAACAAATTAGGATTTCCATATTTGTAATTGACATTTTTTGGAATAAAATTAAAAGATCTTTAGAAATAATTTGACATTTAATACTAAATATACTAATTATTACTATTATATTTAAAAAAAATTTGGTTCGATTGTTATTTTACTGAGTCCAACAAATTCTACCAAGAAGCGAGAAAAATTAGGACTTTTCGCTTCGCCGAACAACAGGACATTTCTATCGCTCTTGCACAACCTTGTTTTCTGTCAGATTTAATAATGTTTGTAAAACCTCATGAGAGAACGTTTATGAAACATATGTTTAATAAACTTCAACCTTTTTTCTTCAGGGGAACAAATTATGATAGAACGCAACTATGACGAATAGACTAACGATGAATGATCTATCAATTTCATATAGTTGGGATTAAATTCGACGACTGTGCCCCATAGATTTTTCCAATCTAAAATTGATTCCCTTTGTTATCTGTCATATTCTACTCAAGGAGTACTATTTTAAAAATTAATACGATTAGCACGAATAACAACTCTATTCTATAAATAACTTCAAACTCTATTATATTGAGGACTAGCATCACTCAACCAGTTAGCAATTTTTATTCGAAATATTTATAGAATCTATGAAGATCCTTTCAATTTTTGTCTTTGCCCTTGTTACCTTCTTGTCCTATGGACGTCAAGCTCATGGATCATTACCAGCTCATACACGAAAGTTGATTCACAGGGCCACAGCTCACGGTCCTTACCTCGGTTTGGTCATTCCAAACCTCTTCGAGATGGACCCTCTTCTTCAATCTCCAAACTTCACCTCCACATTTAACATTGATTTCTCTGGTAATGGAGTCTCTTATATTTCTATTATTATGGATTTACACAAATATATAACAAAATTATCAATAAGAAAGCATAAGTGGATCAATTGGCTAGAAAAAATGGTTTCAACTCCAATTTTTATTTTCAGTCTTCTCTTTTACTCCTATTGCTTTGCCTTGTACCTTGACATAATTCTATGTATTTCAGGAAGGAGATTCAGGTTTGGAACTATTGGTGGTAAGAAGGTGATATTAGTAATGACAGGATTGAGCATGGTACGCATATATACGCTATATAGTTCCGTTTTTTAGAATTTTGATATCTAACAAAAAATAATAATAGGTACGATATCAATCTTCTAATAAAAAAGACGACAATCATATCAACAACTTATGCATATAATACAAGATGCAATTTGATAAAATTTCATAACTAAAATTTTGATAAAGTATGATTATTAGTAAAAGAATATCTTTACAAAAACTTATACTTCCAATTTTTGATAAATAATAAGTTGCTTTTTCTCGCTTAATCTCTACATGTATTTAAAAAGAGTTCCTCATCCCAATTTTCTGAATTAATTTGGGAGTAAATATTGCAGATAAATGCAGGCGTAACCACGCAGCTTCTACTTACCATTTTCGACGTCCGAGGGGTAATTCATTACGGAATAGCTGGAAATGCAAATCCATCTCTCAACATTGGAGATGTCACTATCCCTCAGTATTGGGCTCACACTGGTCTTTGGAATTGGCAGGTATTTTCTAATTCCTATACGTACGTACCTACGTATATTCATGACTATTACACGCTCTTTGAAATGTGACATTTTTTGCGATTGCAACTTTGGTTGACAATTCTTTTTCTATCTATTACACGCTATTGAAATGTACGGCTCCCACGTGGCACAGTTTTGATGGTAAGTAAGTATCTTTAGATGTTAGGTTTTCAGGATCAAGGAGTCTCTAGTTTCTACGTTGTTATTAATGTATTTGTTATTCATAAAGTTTGAACCTAATTTTTATAAATAAATTTAAATTATTTATCAATTGTACCAGCTCTCATCCAGTAAAAATAAATGTATTCAATAAAAGTGAAATTTAAAAAAAGCATACCAAATTGTAACAGATGAGAGCTAGAAAAATATCATAGAAGTCAAGAATACAAATCAACATCTTGAGTAAAAGAAATGACACCTAGAGTTTCAAATAAAAAGGTGGACTGGTCAAATCCCTTTATAATGGGAGAAGAATATTACTAGAAATTTTGTTTTTTTCTACTCATATTTTTTATAATTAAAAATATATTGTTCCTCCAAAGTATCTAAAAAATACTTACAAATAAATGATTACAACCTCGAATGTAACTAAACAATAACATTATGAAAATAATACCTATCATATAAATACTATCTAATTTCTTTTATTGCACGAAACCAAGCAAAAAGAACCCAATATTGGACTTCCATGATCAAAAGCCACTAAAGCAAGCAACTGCCGCAACAGGGAGCCAAACTCCCGCCAAAGTCGGGTAAAATTTGTGGTTTGATCACTCTCATACTGATTAACTAAATTCTAAGTCGAGTAAAAAAATTCAAAGGTAGCAAATTTGAGATTTTTTATTAAAGTGAGAAGGAATTGATGTAAACGTGTCTTGTTCATAAAGTTTCAACCTAAATTTTATAAATAAATTTAAATTATTTATCAATCTTACCAACTCTCATCCCATAAAGATACATGTATCCAATAAAAGTGAAATTTAAAAAGGATACCAAGTTGTTATTGATCAGAACTAGAAAAACATCATACAAGTCAAGAATACAAAGCAACATCTTGAGTAAAAGAAATGACAACTAGAAATTCAAATAAAAGTTGGTAAGGTCAAAATCCCTTTGTAATGGGAGAAGAATATTACTTGAAATTTTAGTTTTTTCTACTCATGTAAAAATATATTATTCCTCCAGATATCTCAAAAATACTTACAAATAAATAATTGTATCTCGAATAAAACTAAACAGTAACATAATCAAAATAATACCTATCAGATAAATATTATTTAGTTCCTTTGATTGCATGAACCATGCAAAAAGAACCCAGTATTGGACTGCCCGGATCAAAAGCCACGAAAGCAAGCAACTACCACGAGAGAGCCAAACTCCCACCAAAGTCGAGTGAAATTTGTGGTTTTGACTAATCATATTTAAATATCATTATACTGATTAATTGAAGTTTAAATCGAGTGAAAAATTTAAAGGTAACAAATTTGAGATTTTGACTAAAATAAGAAGGAATTAAGAAAGAATTGATCTAAACGTGTCTTGTTCGGGAGCTAATAAGTTACGTGCGGTTTCTGACATTTTACAGAGGTACGGACAAGGTCCGGAAGATGAACTATCCCTTGAATCAAATGGAGATTACACAAGGTCAATTGGGTACATTAAATTTGCCAATTATACCGTAAATGTCACAGGCTGTGGCTCCTACGACAACCTTCTTAACAATGTCTGGTACCAACCCGAAGAAGTCTTCCCAGTCAACGGGACGCCCGAAGAGAGGGAACACGCCTTCTGGATCTCCGTTGATCCTTCTTATTTTGAAATTTCCAAGCAGCTTGAGGTAAATTTCATGTAAAAATATGTCGTGATCGTCGTAAAATTACCCGAAATTTTGCGGTTAACTTGTGTTGGTGGTGTTACAGGGGCTGAAACTTGGTGCATGCATTAATGCAACGACTTGCCTAACGAAGACACCTTCGGTGGTTACTGTCCAAAGAGGAACAAGTGCTGGTATTTATTTGGACAATGCAGCTTACCGTAGCTTCCTTTACCAGAAGTTTAACGTTAGCCCGGTTGATATGGAAAGCGCGTCGGTTGCTTTGATCTGTCTCCAGCAACAGACACCTTTCATCGCCATCAGGGGCTTGTCGGACTTGGCGGGCGGCGGCTCCGCTCAGTCCAACGAGGCCGCTACGTTTACCTCCCTTGCCGCGAACAACTCGGTGTTGGTGGTCTTGGAGTTCATCAAGCGGCTACCGTCGATGAACAAGAAGGGAAGATGATCATGCAAGATTTTGTTTGAATGGTGCCCTGATTGGGTTATGCCTGAAGTTTCTTAAATTTTCAACTAATGTCTTAAACTCAACCTTTCATATTTACTCATCTATTAAAATAGAAGTTTCATATATTCTAATGCTTTCTATCCTTCATACTTTTGTAATAACTAACAAACTTTATTAACCAAAGAAATAAAATAGAAAAGAAAAATTAAGTTAGTCTACAAATTGGAAAACAAGGATTAACCAAAATCTCATCAATAGAAACATAAGAGAAGAAAATAAAAAACCACATCCAATATTTACTGTTCCTGAACCGAACTATAAATTATTCGATATACTATTTACCTATACATTTATGTACCTAGTCGTCATCTCTAATACTATCTCGGTCTTCTAAGACAGATCCCTGGTCTGTTTTACAGGGACCATAAGCCTTGCTACAAGCAATATAGTATACGAAATTAACCAAACACAACAAAGAAAGAAGCCAGTAATAATAATCGTAATGGCCCTTGTTGATGTTGCTTGAAACCCAGCTCTCCTTCCCATCTCTCCTGCTGAATTCATCCACAGCGCTCATTATACAACTTGCCACTAAGTTGGCTACGGCCATTCCCAACCCGAAGAGTGTCGCCGCTATACTCGACATGCTTTTAGGCAGTTCCGTGTAGTAGAACTCGTTCTGGCCGATCGCATTTAAGCCCTCCGCCAATCCACCGAGGACGTGATGCGGCAATAACCAGAACGCCGACATGGGAACGGGAGAGGCGGGGTCGTCGGACAATCCTAGCTCGTTGGCGATCCCCCTTCGGACACTTTCTATAGCCCCCAAAGCTGCCATTGACAAAGCGGAAAGCAGAATTCCGGTTCCCATCTTTTGTTTCAAGCCTAGACGGGTTGGCTTCCCCCGGATAGCCGATGCTAAAGGTAAGATAGCGCGATCATACAGAGCAATCCACACTGTTATGGTGAGTATGAAGAACACACCGAATGAACCCGCTGGAATCTCAAACTTGGAAGTGATATGCCGGTCCATTGAGTCGGCTTGGAGCACCTGAAAAGATGTTTGGCTTATAGTAATAGACATCATCATTCCTGTAGACCACATAGGGAATATCTTGATCAATGCTTTTAGCTCTTCCACTTGATCCACCGTGCAAAGACGCCACGGATTCAAAGCCTGTCCTTCCAGCGTCAGGTCCGTTTCAAGGTCCGTGATGATGCACGCTTTATTTAGAAAACTATCACAACCCAGACAGAGGCATTAAGTCCAATTTTGTTTTTGATATATTCTGAGCTTGAAGAATGATTCAATTACCTCAACTTTTGGCTGGGCGCAGCAGTTGTCTTCCCTGTTCCGAAGGAGTGGTAGATTTCAACCGATGCATTGGATGACAATAAGACACTTCTCTTCCTACAGGAGGCGACCACAACTTGGGCGAAACTAGCGAGCAAGCTCTTCTTAGCCTTGGACTTGGCATAAAAGGGTGAAGCCAAGAAGAACGAAAGAGCAGATACTATCATCAAGCAGACAGGGACTGCAAACCCCACCTTCCAGCCCAAGGAATCCTGGATGTACACTATACATGTGATGGCCAGGATCATCGAAACCATAGTAGAGACGTAGTACCAGCCGAAGAACATCTCCAGGGTTCCGGGCTTCGCAAAGCTCCCTGCCGCTCGCAACTGGTCAGCTCCAAAGGCCAAAGAGGATGACCTTATGCCACCAGCCCCCATTGACATTAGCCCGAAGGATGTGAACAACAGAAGAAGCTGCAATGCGGTTGCAGATTCGCAGTTGTCACGGAATTCGGTACAAGTTTGCGGCTTTGCCTGCGGTATTACTGCTGTCAGCCACATCAGGAATGTTCCCTGCACTGCATTGTATTAGAAGTCCATCTGGTCGAAATTTGCATATAGTTGATTTATTTGAAGTGGTAAGGGGAAAACCAATAACTAGTTAAACACTTTCTAAAACTAATATTATAACTTCTTTCAATTTCAGACAATTTGAACCATATCATTTGCATAGTTTTTTCACTTACAAATTGGATCAACAATGTATAACAATTGATAGGGGATTTTCAATTCTTGGAACAATACCGTCCGTACTAAATCTTTTTATTATGGTTATACTATAGATGTAATTTGGTATATTCTACATTTATGATATCTAACTTTTCTTAAATTAATGACGGGTCCACAACAAAAAGCACCGTATTAAATGCTGTTCCGTTTACGATCGCAACAAAAGCAAAGATCACGACTCAAAAAAGCAAGAGAGAATATCCACCCAACAAAATAGCAAGAGAAAATAGAGTTTTGGGTAAATTACCCCCAGGCCCCTGAGTTTTGTACGTTTTTGTGGTAGGGCCCTGGATAATTTGAATTAGATTTAGGGTCCCTACTTTTCGAATTAATATTGGTCTCGAGTCCTTGGCTGATGTCAGCGACTTTTTTATCATTAAAATGACTAAAATACCCTTAAATAAAAAATAAAAAGCACCTTCTTCAACCTTCAACCAATCCAAAAACACCAAGAACACCAAATTCTCGAAAAGCTACTCCGGCCCATGAACATCAACTCAAACCTAAAAATGGATTAATTACAACACCAACATGTAACAATTTTCCAGCTAAAACAAACCTAAAAACACACCTTCTTCTTCAACCTTCAGTCTCGGCCGTAGGCCTCCAAAACCCAGAAAGATGCCATCTCATCTTCTTTCTGGGATGACCTCCAAATCCAACCATCGATGATCTCCAACTCCCGTTATCCTCAAAATCCTGTCAGAGATCCAAATCCAACCATTGATGACCTCGAGGCGGGCTCACCTCTTTACCCATGTGGACGAGGATACCTGTTGTTCAGAAAACCTCCACGTGCGGGAGCTGGGTTCAATCGATGGTAGCCACCACTAGGGGTGAGCAAACGGATAATCCGAATCCGAACTATCCGAATTCGAGATTATCCGAATTATCCGAATCACGTATTTTACTATCCGAATCCGAATCCGAATAATGAATTATCCGAATCCGAATATCCGAACTTTTTTCGGATTCGGATTCGGATAATCCGAACTATCCGAAAAACTCAAAAAAATAAAAAAACATTAATAAAATATATGGATAATCCGAATTAAAGTCGGATAATCCGAATTAATTTTTTCAAATGTATATAAAATCGGATAATTCGGATATCCGAATTAATTTTTTTAATATCCGAATCCGAATCCGAATCCGAATTAAAAAGTTCGGATAATCCGAATCCGATCCGAACTCAAAATTATCCGAATCCGAATCCGAAAAAAACTTCGGATTCGGATTCGGACAACGGATATCGGATAATTTGCTCACCCCTAGCCACCACCTCTCCAAGGACGACTTCCTCCTTGTCCTCTTCCTCATTCCCATTTGACTTGAAAAATTGACGGTGGCGAAAAGCCCTAAAAATTAATTTGAGACAACTCTTCCCGATTAAATAGAGAGACAAGGCAAGGTCGAAGTCCCAAATCACCAGAGCACCGAGCTCTCTCCAGTGCTCCCTTTCCTCTCCCTCTTCGGGAGTAGACACATGGGTTTACTTGTGTGTTGGAGAAATTAGGGCAAGTGTTAGGTTTAGTGAAAATTAACAGGTTTTTGGATGTGTTGAAACTGTTAATTCAAATGGTAGCTGAGGTTCTGGCTTCTGCAGGTGAGATGTTTAGTAATTTGTCCAAGTTTAAGAGGTTGACCAGGTTGTGCTCGGAGGTTTTGGTTGAGTTATTGGGTTCCGAGGAGGATGGGGAGGTTGCGGAGACTACAACGGAGGTGTTGAAGATGATCGGAAAGCCACACCCGCAGTCGGTGTCAACGAGAGTGCGGGGCCGGAGTAACTTTTCGAGAATTTGGTGTTCTTGGTGTTCTTGGATTGGTTGAAGGTTGAAGAAGGTGCTTTTTTTATTTTTTTTATCTAAGGGTATTTTAGTCAATTTAATGATAAAAGACGCTGACATCAGCCAAGGACCCGAGACCAATATTAATTCGAAAAGTAGGGACCCTAAATCTAATTCAAATTATCCAGAGGCCCTACCACAAAAACGTACAAAACTCGGGGGTCTGAGGATAATTTACCCTAGATTTATTTTTTTGGTCGACAGAAAATAGATATTTTACTCTCGGTGGCCTGCGGCCTCACGCGTGGGCCCAACATCGGCCCGAAGAAGCCCGTATAAATAAACGTGTCAATTCTAGAGATCAACGTTTAAATTAATTAATATATATTTTCACTTATATTCTGTTTGATTATTAAATATTAGTATGGCGTACACATATTTCCAAGTGATTTCTTATTCCCTAGTTTATAATTCTTCTAATTTCAACTCTCAAGGGATATGTCACCCAGGAGTAAGACAAGGGTCGGTGAGGACGACACAACCAAAGTTGAACATCTCGGAGTTCAAGAGACAAGTTGCAAGAGGACGAACCAAACGTAAAGGTCTAGTTATTCCCTTTTTCATTAAAAATAAATTCTAAATATTCAGAAGGAAGAAATAACAAAAATATCAAAAATTAATAAGTAACGCCAAAAAATATATATATATATAATATTATTGTTTTTTTACCAGGAGGCTAGAGAGAGATCCGAGGCCGATCATCCGATACCGACCCACGTAAGAATCGGCGAGAAAGGCCCCAAGAACCGGCATGAAATTAGTAGCAGCTGACCAAAGAAAGAGGACCTGAGTCGCTTTTGCCGTTTCCATCCCGTATTCTCTCGTCAGGTACAATATCATGTTCGGCATCAACCCGAATGTTGCCACTTTCTCGAACGCTTCGTTAGCTGTTCGAGAATCAGTGATCAGACATTCGGGTTTTAGTTCAAGTGATAAGAGACTTAAAATTTCGAAAGTTAGAGTATTAGTTTTTGTACCTATAATGAAAGGTAGAGTTCGAAAGCCACCCTTTGGATTCGAACTAGCGTTGAGTAGTGGCTCTTTGATGGCCATCTTCTTCTCTTGGTCTTCCTCATGTGGAGGATCTTCCATTTGGATTTTTGAAGAATTGCTATTTTGGAGAGAGAGTGAGGGAAGAGAGAGAGAGGTACTTAATTTATTGTTTCATTATTGTAGCGTAAATATATATATATAATGGCTGATGGTGGATAGTCTAGTAACTCTTATGTTATGTGGAACTCTCTTATGTTATGTGGACTTGCGGGAGGGAGGATACGTGACATTGGAGATAGCAGTTGTTAAATGCAGCCGACATAAAATATCGCAATTAAATGCATCATGCGGTGGATTTTACGAATTTTTTTATTTTTATATAAAAAAATACAACTCATTAAAATTTTATAGTTTAAACATTTAAATCAATTATTGAAGATGATTTAATCAGATCTGAATTTTGATTATTTATTGAGAGAATTGTGTTACTTTCGTCTAATTTGAATCTGAATTAATTAAACTAGTAGGTAATTGATAGTTAAAATTAAATAAATCAGTTCTCTAATATGAAGTATTATTATAAGTTAATCAGAATTTTGAATTTATATTTTTAAATAAATTTTTTTACAATTTAGGAATTTGCTATTTCTTTTGAATCCATCTTACAAATATCTTCATATGGAGGAATTTTGGCAAAATATGAGGGTTTGGATCTGGTGCACGATGTTGAAACCTTCTTTTTCTTCTCTCCCCTCCCCCTCTTTTTTTTAGAGCTATCACTACTACTATCTCATCTATTAATGCTTTATTTCTCATTCCACACTCTTTCTTTTTTTTCTCTCGCTTAAAATAAATAAAAAAGAAGTAAAAATAGAAAATCCAGATTTGGTACTTTTTTGGTCATATCTAAAATGAATGGAACATTTTCCGAAGAGATTTAACATGTGTTCACATAGTTAAGGTTTTCAATTCGAACTAAAGGGGATTTGTTAGACGATGGTAATTAAGAAGGGATCGGATGTTGAGGCGCCGGAACTTGGGCGGTCTCCGACGACGGTAAGGAAATTTCACAGAGAGGAAGCGAAGCCGGTAGAAGAACGACTATTTCAAGAAGAAGTTGTTCTTGGTTTCATTGGTTTGTTATTTTGTTTTTCGATAGTTTATTGTGTTTGTGTTCGGTGGTTTGATGTTGTGCAATCCAATGGTTTATGTAACAACTTTTTTAATTAAGAGTTAACCATCGAATCACTGCATACAAACTATCGAACTACTGCATACAAACTATCGAATCATAATATATAAACCATCCAATCATAATATACAAATCATTGAATCAGACATGCCAAACCATTGAATCAGACATTTTATACCATCGAATCATGCACACCATACTATCGAATTAGACAAAGATACAAACCATCGAATCACTACATATCAACCATCAAACCACAATGACCGACCATCGAATCTGCGTGTACAGTATTATACTGGATACATGGGTCCTGCACCAGATCTGAACTCTAAATATGATAACCGGGGTCCGGGCCTATGAAAACGATGACGTGCTCTCTAATCTTAATTTCTACGTTCCCCTCGAAAAGTCTTGGGCAATAAAAAAGGAATCTTTCTTGATTTTCCACCAATCTCTTAAGAAACACGTCAGAACCGCTGTATAAAAGCGTGTGTACGTTACATTACCAAAAAAATTTTCGAACGTTAACATTTAAGAAAATGTATGGATGCTAGTTGTCCAAAATAAATCTAAAAGCAACGATCAAGTTTGTAAAATGCGTTTACTTCAAATTATCTGTGAGTACTTATATTCATAAACAAAATCTGATTGACCAAAAAAAATTCACATTACTCATATATGGTAATATTTAATTATTTTATTATACTATAGACAACGGAAATAATATATGGTTGGGTGATTAGTGAGTTTTGATAATATTTACGATGCTTTTGGTGTAATTACATGTTAAATTTTGGGATTATGACTTTGTATATTTTTACGGTTATGTATGTTAGATAGCGCCAAACATAAGACTATAATGTGTGTTTATATAATATCTTATATGTACCCCACCCCGTACACGTGATAATTGTCTCTTGTGATTTTCTGTCTAGGGTATAAAACTTCACTTATAAAAAAATTACCGACAAGGGAAATAGACAAATAGTAATTTGCACAATATGTCCTTCCAATTATGTCCATAATGTGACAAGGAACGACATGGAAATATCAGGATATTGTTGAAATGGAGGTCATGCATACGATAATTCCGCTGCTCTCGAGGACGTCAAGAAAATTACTGGCTAATATTAAATAGAATAATTTAAATTTAAATAGGATAAAAATGTTCGAATGCTAACTTAATTCAATAATCCGCATTCCCATGGTCCACGTCTTGTCCTGTTTAGGTTCCAAAGTTGGTCATCAAGATGTCATGTAACTTTTTACAAGTTCCATTTTATTAACTTCTTATTTTGATTTACGTCTGGTTTTGGTTTTTCGCCTGATAAGGAGTAAACTTATCTTTGATTTACCAATCCCACATTAATAATACAAGTCATTTCACTGATAAGAAAAGAACAAAAGTACTGATTAGCTATGATGGGCTTATATTTGTGTTATCCGGTCCATAATCGCTCATAAGCCAAGCCTACGAGACTTAGAACCCAAAAAAACAACTTAGAACCCAAAAAAGCCCAATACACGTGGCACATGGAGCATTCTTCGGCCCCAGTCCCAGGCTTCAAGAGAAAAAGAAATCGGTGAGCCAAATCTAACACAAGGGAGAAATATACTTGCCAAACAAATTTGTAAAATTTACGGTCTTTTCAATAAAATAATCGAAAAATTAATGGAAGGACAATCTGTTGGACGAAAAGACGCCGTTTGAACCTTTGGCCAACTCCTGAGTTGGTCAGCGACAAAACATATAGTGTTTGACACAAAAAAGGCAAAGAATATAGTAAAAATTACCTATTTTTCACGACAAAACCCGAAAAAAAAAATATATCGTTATAAAGATATCTTTTGAGATTTACTTCGAACAGCTTCATACACGCTGCACTTAATGCATACAATGTGCCATCAACTCTTCAAGAATGTTCTGGCTTCCTCGTATGCCAGTAATTGCAAATTGAGGAAAATAATATTTTTCGTCTGAAACAGAAGAATGCGGGAAAATTTAAGATAAAACTGAACAGAAATGAACGTAATGCTTCGTGCCCTTGTTTTCCTAAAACCAGAATTTCCCCGTCATGTCAACTTTATGAATATAGACGTTATGATCCAATGGCAACTACATATTTTTATTAGTTGAAATAGACTGATCCAAATTTAAATTTACAACAATTTCAAACTAATATTTAAATTTAAATTTAATCACCAATGCAAAGTGGGTAGCATAGCAACGGATTTTACCTCTTTTCCAAGAGGTCAGAGGTTCAAACTCCACCTCTTGCAAATAGGAACAAAGTCCAAAATCGTATAAAGCCCCGAAAGTTTGAAAACCCAATAAGTCAAACTTAATATTAAAAAAAACTAATATTTAATCATGTCAGATATAAATTCATTGTTGATAGGATCCAGAAAAATAGTACAGACATCGTGGACCGGATCCAAATCCACAACGTCATTTGTTTTCCTCATCATTTACATGGTTTTTTTTTTAAGTCGACCCTTTTTATTACCCAGTCTCTCTTTTGGAGCAGGATAGCCTAAAATAATTCAACCATATGTCACATATTACAGAATAGCGGACCTCCCTGTCACTATGACCAAAACGACAAAGTATTGAATCACTTCTAGGACAATAATGCAGCAAAAAATGACCATGCAACCCCACAAAGAGACCTAGCAATGCCCATTGGTGAATAATTGAATCAGTTCTGGTACTCCTCACCCACTCCCAAAGACCTTTAGTTTGTAGTTCTAGATGATCAGATCTCAGCAACGAATAAAAGAAGGTTATACTGTCTTCCTCTACATGAAGTTCTAGATTAAATATGATTAGTTTGATGAGGAAAAGATTTGTACTTGATTTTGTTCATTAGTTCAATATAATGTTTATTCTTTTTATTGGATAGCGATTCCCAAGTTGCAAAGCAAAAAAGTAAATTATCCCATCATTAAGAAGAAACAATATTCAAAGTGAGTGAGAGACGGGCTAGTTAGTAGTAACTAGAGGTAGACTAATCATTTAAATTTTTAAAATCTTTATATTGAACATAAAACTTTAAAGTTATGAGTAATTTTATTTTATTTATATTATGATATCTTATAAATCAAATATATTTTAAAATGCTTAAATAATTTAATTGATACCATATATATCAATAAATTATATGTTTTTTTCTCACACACATCTTAAGATGACTGAAAAATTACACACGTTTGATTTAATACTATTTTTAAAATAGATGATATCCTGAAAGTTTTTTGAGATACATAATTTCAGGATAAATAATCTTTCGATAAATTTTTGGAGATTCATTTGAAAGATAAATACGCTAAAAATTGTTTATTAACATGTTGATAATGTCAGTCATAGTTATACTTCTTAAGTGATGCCCACTGTTAGTAAGTCAATTGAGCACAGGTTCTCAGCAATATATTGGATGTTTGATCAAGACGACGGGTGGAAAATGAGCCACCAAAAGTGATACATACTCATTTGAATAGGGTCTTTCTTTATGTTAAAGTCTCAACGAGTAGTTGTATATAATCATGGCGATGGCGTGGAAGTGGAACTTAATAATAGCTTCATTGTACAATACTTCAATTATTGACCCCATGCATTCCATATCAATAACAAAATACTTTAAAATGATAGTATATTAATAGATATGCCGAATGGTATTCACACACATCAGTAAGGGTAAGAATCTTAATTTGTGGGGGCGAAATATTAAAATACTAAGACATAAAGGTTATAGTAAAAAAATTGCATGGCGAAAACACTAACAATTTAACGAAAACTCAGCATTCAAACTATATCATATGCAAATGTATGCTTCTTGATGTAAAAGTTTATTTCTGAAAAACATAAAGGTTGTAGTAGGATTGAAGTTCAAATCATATCAATCGTGGTGGCTAATACATATTTGTTTTTGAGGAAAATTTGTATTTCTTGACTAATTAATTACAAATCTCTAAACAAATATTTCTTAGTGTGCAATCGTTCCGACCCGCTCAACGTAAGTCTTGTAATTGCTCGACAAGTCCAAGTTCAAAGATGATTTTTAACTTTTTGAATATATTGTTTACGTGTAATCCATGTTAATACTTAGTAACGACAGGCCGCATCACCGGTGCCACCTAGGACTGAGTCAGCTCAACTACACTCTTGTTTTTAATTCTTCTACGGGACAATGAATATACAAACCGATGCATTTCATCAGATCATCGGATCATTTGCCAGATGGATATTGCAATAATTTTTTTGGGGTAAGTTATTGCAATAATTTGATATCAAACTTCCCGTGACTTTATGATTTTGTAGCTTAGCGGGTAAATGCGGGGCTATGCCTACGAATTTGGCTTTAGATGGCTGAATGTATATTCCATTTATGTTTTGTCGTCTCGTCCGAACTGTCATGGCCACTACGAGTCAACAACTAGGGATTCTCCACGTAATTCTTTTACCTGGTCTTACATATTCATATACAACTCAAAATTTTAAATTAAGATGTTGTTTAATTTTTTATTCTTATAAACAAATTAATCACACTTACAATTACCAATTTGATAATTTCAAAGAATTAACTCAAATGAAATTCATGAGGTTAATGTTTGCACACTTAACACGTAAGTCAAACGAAAAAAAAATCACGAGATCACCTTACCTTAATAATATTGTAGAATATCAATACTTAACTAAAACCTTTATTGCAATAGACCAATGACCGAAGAATGTTTGGTCTATTAACATAAGAACTAAAAATAATTGACAATGATATATGATTCAATCTCTCACTCGTATGCTCAAAAATTACTCACACAAAAATAAAATAAATAAAATTTTCACATCCATAAACAATTTCATATTATAATCACACTCGCCCACTACACCGAAAAGGGACCTAATTGCACATTACCACTATATATAACTTGGCCACACGGCACCAAAGAGGACCTCCATAATTAAGTTGCCATCTATACATATTTACTTGAAGCCTTGCTTGTAAGTAGTATTAATATTTAATATTTATTTTAACCACATAAAAGCATTGAGATTGTGATCGGTCAAAAACAATATATAATATAAGGTATTGTCTAGCTGGTGAAGATGGTCAAAATAGCGATAGGATCTCGGCGGGAGGCGACCCAACCAGATTGCATCCAAGCTCTTGTCGTGGAGTTCATTGCCACCTTCCTCTTCGTGTTCGCCGGAGTCGCATCATCGGCCATGACCGCCGGTAACTATTCACCCTTCTAAGGCTATCATATACCTTTTCTTTTTATGGCTCTTTCGTCTTTTATTGAAGTATATTTAATTAATAATTAGCGAATATAATTTGGACATTTTTAATTCGTACGTACACAAAATGATCAGATAAATTGGTGGGAGACCCGTTACTGGGCCTGTTCGTGGTGGCCGTGGCCCATGCACTAGTGGTTGCGGTGATGATATCAGCCGGACACATCTCCGGTGGCCACCTCAACCCAGCCGTGACCCTCGGCCTCCTCCTCGGCGGCCACATAACCGTCTTCCGGTCCATTCTTTACTGGATCGATCAATTGCTCGCGTCATCGGCTGCTTGTTTACTTCTCAAGTATCTCACCGGAGGATTGGTAACTACCATACCGTAGTTTTTCGGATTTTTTAAACTGTGTTATATGAATACTCTTTATCTAAGACGATTTTTCTTATTAAATTTATCACGATAGAATTTTATCACGATTTTGTAACTATTTATATGTAAAAACATTCTACTGCTTAATTTATTTTAAAATTTCGGATTAAATATAAATATTATTTATTTATGTATTTTATCATGCAGGCTACTCCGGTGCACACGCTGGCCGGCGGGATGGGATACGTCCAAGGCATAGTTTGGGAGATTGTCCTAACCTTCTCTCTGTTATTCGCTGTCTACGCCACTATGGTGGACCCAAAGAAGGGCCCACTGGATGGGCTCGGCCCAATGCTTGTCGGGTTTGTAGTCGGAGCCAACATCCTGGCGGGTGGAGCCTTCTCCGGAGCCTCCATGAACCCGGCCCGCTCGTTTGGGCCTGCCTTGGTGAGTTGGGACTGGACAGATCACTGGGTCTATTGGGTCGGCCCACTCATCGGCGGTGGGCTTGCTGGACTTGTCTACGAGAATTTCTTTATCGTTCGATCTCATATCCCTATTCCTAACGACGAGGAAGCTTACTAGATTAAATATAAAATATTCACTCTTAATTGAATAGCTCCCGTCGTGTCAATTAATTTTTCTGCGGTTGCCATTTTCTTTTGTGGTCTGTAATTTGAATTGGGCTTATTATCCAAATGTTTGTTTTATAAATAAATAGCTAGGTGAACCTCCAAACCTAATTTTCATGCTTCTGATATCAATAAAATATTTTTTTATTAGGGAAAATAGAACACTACGATATTGCCGCGCAATGGAAATTGCAAGACACAGTGAAATAGTACGTACGTGGTAGCAGAAATTATGTTACATGTCACATATATATGCTAACTCGCAAGATTCTTAGTTGGGCCATCTACGGAGCTAGCTTCCCAACTATCTAAAAATCAAATCAAGAAATTGTATACAAATGGAAATTTTTATTTTTTGGGGTGGTAAGTAAATGAAAAATATAGTGTAACATTATTAGATCGTCATAGGAGAGCGAGAGAACACACACAGTCTCAAACGACCACATCCCTGGTATCACGTAGGACAGATTCAAATCAAATTATACTTTTTTTTATTTACTAAATGGTACAATCAATGAATATACTAACCGATGCAGTTCATCAGATGATCTGCCAATCGATTTCAAACTTCCCCTGACATTACGATTTTTTATTTTTTTATAATTAAATTTTATTTAACTAGTAGGTCGACTGCCATGAATTTACGAAAAAATATACTTGGTAAATTATAAATATCACTAGTAATAAAATTTAACTATAAAAATATACCCGGTAGAACATCAAACAATGGTAGATAATTTGTGTGCATTTTCTTTAATAATTTTAGTTATAAAAAACAATTATGATTTTGTAGTTTACCGGCTAAATGCCTCGCTACGCCTATGAGTTTTGGGGTTAGGTGGTTGACTCTCATTCGAACTGTCATGGCCACTACGAGTTAACCGATATTGGATCCCCTTGTAATCAGATTTGGATCTGGTGCAGGATGTTGAAAAGAGTACTATACGGTGTTGGGTCCCAGGCCCAAAAAAGAAATCCTCCTTTTCTTCTCTTCCTTTCCCCTCTTTTTTCCTTTTTTTTTGTTAGAGCCGTCACCACCACCCCTTCATCCATTAATGCTTTATTTCTCATCGCTCGCCCTCTTTTTTTTTCTCACTTAAAATAAATAAAAAAGAAGTGAAGATAGAAAATCCAGATTTGGTGCTTTTTTCGTCATATCTAAAATGAATGGACCATTTTCCGGAGAGATTTAACATGTGTTCACCTAGTTAGGATTTTTTATTCGAACTAGGGGGGTTGTTGGACGATGGTAGTTAAGAAGGGATCGAATATTGAGGCGCCAGAACTTGGGCAGTCTCCGACGACGGTAAGGCAGTTTCACAGAGAGAAAGCGAAGCCGCTACAAGAACGGTTGTTTCAAGAAGAAGTTATTCTTGGTTTCGATGGTTTCTTATTTTGTTTTTCGATGGTTTACTGTGTTTGTGTTCGATGGTTTGATGTTGTGCAATCCAATGGTTTATGTAACAACTTTTTTTAATTAAGAGTTAACCATCGAATCATTACATACAAACCATCGAACCACTGCATACAAACCATCGAATCACTACATAACAACCATTGAACCACTGCATACAAACTATCGAATCACTGTATACAAACCATCGAATCATAATATATAAATCATCGAATCATAATATACAAACTATTGAATCAGACATGCCAAACCTTCGAATTACTGCATACAAACCATCGAATCACTGCATACAAACCATCGAATCACAATATATAAACTATCGAATCACTGCATACAAACTATCGAATCACAATATATAAACCATCGAATCATAATATACAAACTATTGAATCGGACATGCCAAACCATTGAATCAGACATTTTATACCATTGAATCATGCACACCATACCATCGAATCAGACATACATACAAACCATCGAATCACTGCATATTAACCATCAAATCTATGTGTACAGTACCGTACTGGACACGCGGGTCCTGCACCAGATTGAACCCCATTGTAATCTCACGGTTCTAATAAAAGTGCCTAATCGGCCATTTTGGAATTGGAGATTCTAGTAAACGGAATCTAGATTGTGATAATAATTTTTCGAACCGTCTCAACAAAATTCTAATAAACTTTTGAATATGATTCAAATTTTAAGGAACTTTCTTAACATTGGGCTCATTGAATATGTAGAACTCAGCCAAATTTGATTTTCTTAGAACTAAATCATAATTTTTTTACAAAAAAGTGAATTGACTGTTAGAACTGTAATTCGAGTTCCGGGATGGTTTGAAAACTTTATGGTTTTTCTTTCCAAATGTAATCGCCATTCCGGTACATGTCTAAGCTTACTCAATACAAAAACAGACAAATAATATTTAGAAAAATAAATCAATGCAAATATCAAAATTATTCTTGAAGAAAGTTTTTATTGATGATTAAACCATTTACAGAAGTTCCGTGAATGTACATGGCTGAGTCTAGGCCGACAATTAATGAATTTAGTTACAACTTACAATTAAGTGGACGGCTGAGTTTTGACACAGGCAAGTTCACTAGTAGATTCGTCATGGCTCTGCATTCCACCTCTATGTTTAATATGGACACAACATTTTGCTTTTTTGACTTCAAGATCACAAAGTTTCTACCAAAGAATGCACAATACCATGCATTTGAACTTCGCGAATCTCAAAGGTAAATACATTTAGATGATTATGTTTCCGCGTAATTACATGTCTACTTAGACAAACCTCTTAAGTTACTCTAAGATTTAATTCATTAAATCTAGATGAACTATAAAAGAAGAATGCATAACTAGACTCATTAGACTAATATCATATGTAATATCTAATCGAATAATAGTTAGATATTTCAATTTTTCGTTCTCTCAAATTGGAGAATATATTTCTGAAGTTCACCTCTTCATTTGAGATATTCAAATTTTGTTCAACAGGAGTTGAAAAAGGCCTTGAATCCATTTTTTAATATCCTCAAGTAGATCATGAAGATACTTTTTTTTTGGTTCATGAATATACCTTCTTCACCAGAATACACAAAGTCAACAACAATGAAGTATCTAAGCTTACCCAAATTCTTTATTTCATATTTTTTATGCAATGAAGACTTCTATTTCTTAATGATAAGATCCTTGTTTCCGGTGATCAATATGTCATCAACTTAAATTAATAGAATAGTCTTACCTTGACTTTTATTGAATAGCTCAGCAAACTCAATCCATGTGGGATGAGCTCACCACGTTGAGTTCATAAACTCAAATCCATGTGGACAGCAATCATACACCAAACAATAATTATTGATAATATAGTATTTTTTTTTAACTATCCGGATTGCGGACAACTTGGACAGTTGCCGAAGACGTGGTCGCCACTAATGCTTATAGCGGCAGATTTATACTATATATAACTTGGCCTCAGTGCACCAAAGCCCAATATAATTAAGTTGCCATTTATATATATTTGCTCGAGGCTTTCCTCGTACGTAGTAAAAGTATTTAATTACACCCCATAAAAGTTGTTTGTTAGGTAAAGAAAAAAACATTATATAATATAAGGCGTTGTGTTAAATACAAGTTAGGGTTCAGAAGTACTTCAGTCGGTGAAGATGGCCAGAATAGCGATAGGATCTGGGCGGGAGGTGACCCAGCCAGATTGCATCAAAGCCCTCGTCGTGGAGTTCATTGTCACATTCTTCTTCGTGTTTGTCGGAGTGGGATCTACTATTTCCACAGGTTTTTACTTGACTCGGTCTGGTTTCAAATTATAATTTTCATATTTAAATGAAAATTTTATTGTAATGAGTAGGTCACATCTTGATACGAGCGGGTTAAAATTGTTTGGCGCAACAACGCAATTATATAATGGGAACCTCCTAATTTATTTGGAATCGCTAACAGTATAGTTTAGGGGAGTTAAATTGAATTTTAGGCAGCGTGAACGCATACATGAAGTTACAAGTTTTTCATTGAATTTTAATGAGACATGGAAGTAAAAAAAAAATACAATTATGAAATTTGGTGGATAAAATCTAATATAAGAAAATAAGCATTTTATTTTTTTTCCCACTTATAAAAACAGGTCCACCGTAATTAGTTGATCATTACAATTTTTATTTAGGGAATCAATTATAATATTTTCTGTAGGTGCGCTGATTGAAACTGTCCACTAAATTTTGCATTACTCTATTCAATTCAAGTGGGACAATTTTGACTATAATCAGGGCATAATAAGCGGCTTTAATTAAAACATTTGGTGACTTATATTTTTGTCTTTTTGATACTCATAGTATAATATTTTCTCTTAAGAGCAATATAAATATATCTTTAAAAAAGCTTTAATTACAGTAAACATTTCGTTGTTCTAATGTATTTGGACATTTTAATTCCTATATCACAAAAAAATGGGCAGATAAATTAGTGGGAGACTCGCTACTAAGCCTTTTCGCGGTGGCCGTGGCCCATGCGCTGGTAGTGGCGGTGAGTATATCAGCCGGCCACATCTCTGGTGGCCACCTCAACCCAGCTGTGACCCTCGGCCTTCTCGCCGGCGGCCACATCACCGTCTTCCGGTCCATCCTTTACTGGATCGACCAACTGCTTGCGGCATCGGCTGCTTGTTTACTTCTCAAGTATCTCACTGGAGGATTGGTTAGTACAAAATCAGAGCATATACTGGTCATCCACTAAAATTTTTGAAAAAATATATAATAAAATGTCATTAAAAAGTTTATCATTAATAGTTTAGCAAGTGATATGAGAAATTGACGATCCAATTATATTAAAATTTGAGTTAAATATGAAGATTTTAGTGCAAATTTGTGGTCTATGTTATAATTATTAGTAGTATCTCTCTTATTAAAAAATTTGTTTTGTCATCTTAAAAAAAATTAGTTTAACATCTCGTTATCATTCATTTTTTTTTAATGTAAATCTTGATTTGTTGACCGATGTCAGGTAAGAAGCTAAGACCAACATTTAAATAAAGAGTATGAATGTCAATACAAAATTTCAAATGAGAGGGATCATACCAATTACGTTGTAGACCAAAGATCTAAAAATAATTTACCCAAAAATTAATAAGTGTAATCCGTTATTACTCCCATGCAGGATATTCCGATTATCAGCCTGGCTAGCGGGATTGGATACCTCCAAGGCGTGGTCTGGGAGATAGTACTAACCTTCTCCTTGCTGTTCACTGTTTACGCCACAATGGTGGACCCAAAGAAGGGTGCACTCAATGGGCTCGGCCCGATGCTGGTTGGGTTCGTAGTGGGAGCCAACATCCTGGCGGGTGGGGCTTTCTCTGGAGCTTCCATGAACCCGGCCCGCTCGTTTGGGCCTGCCTTGGCGAGCTGGGACTGGACAGATCAGTGGGTCTATTGGGTTGGCCCACTCATCGGCGGTGGGCTTGCTGGGCTTATCTACGAGAATTTCTTCATCGTGCGACCTTCTTATAACCCTATTCCTCCTAACGGCGAGGAAGCTTATTAGCTTTGGTATTAGTTAGTAAATTTCTCTGTGGTTGCCAGGTTCTTTATTGGCTGTGATTTGAATTAGGATTATTATCCAAATAATTATTTTATAAATAAATTGAACTTTTAATTCGAATCATGAATCATGATCCAGCCTTACATGGCAATATTTAAATTCCCGTTTTTTTTTTCCTTTCTGAACTAGGTGGAATTCTCATTTTATTCTAATTTTGATGATGATGATGATAATAATAGAACATAGTTCAATATTGCTGCGTAGTGGAAATCGAAAAATACTGTATAACCTAGTTCGCACGTGGTAGTAAAAATTAGGTCACATGCTCACACACACACATATATATATATATTGAATTACAATACATCCGGGAAGTCGATCTGCTCTTTTGGGCGAGTGCTGGTCTGACCAGTCAAATTGGAGGTCGGACCAGGTCTCAAATTTAGAAAAAAAATCCAGATGTATATGAACCCAGATCCATTCTTCTCCCAATTCCCCTGCCTAAAGCAACCTAAAGCACCAAGACGAGACCACTGGCTTCCTCCCTAATTCCCTTGTTTTCCTTTCCTTTCTTCTCAAATTAATTAATTGATAAAGGAATTTCAATTCCAAGTCCCTCGGAGACGAAGAAAAAGAAGAGAAAATTAACTAGGATTGGGAAGATGAGGGAGACGGTGGTAGGGAAATGGAGCTCGTCTAGGTCGGCCTCCCAAAGCTGTCGGGGTCGGGGCTTCGAAGCTTTGGGGCTGTCGGGGTCGTTGTCGTGGAAGCTGCCGGGGTCGTCGTCGTGGGAGTTTTTGAGGTCGTTGTTGGGCTGTCGGGGTCGGGGATGGAAAGTGGGAGTTGTCGTCTACGATGGTTTTGGGGCTAGAAAGTGAAAAAATTGAAATTAGGTTATGTTTGGCTGTTTGGGGGAAAAATTGGATTATTATATATTGGGTTCGGGTGGACCTAACAAACCGAAAAATCGGAGTCAGATTTTCCAGTCGAACTGACCTATTCGATCGGAAAATCTCCGATTCGTTAGGTCAGCGTACTGATTACATGTTTTCAACGAGTATCTTGAGAGATTGGTTGTCTGATCGGTCGAACTGCCGGTCGGACCGCTGATTTAAAACTATGATTACACAACAACCTTAGTTCATACTAAAATGCAACAATCATTTCAACAAAGCTACCAACCCAATTATCTAAAAATCGAATTTCAAAAAATTGCGTACCCATGAAAATGTATTATTCATGATAACATCTGCCATATGAAGTGTTTTTTTTTTGGGGGAATTGATTTGCTTTCATTAAGGAAATGTAGAATAAGCTTACAAATCATGCCTAAACCAAAGGCCACAGACACAGACATCTGCCATATGAAGTGTTGGTTTAATTGTGAGGCAATAATTGTGTTAAATTATATCCATGTTTTGATCATGAGTTGATTTTGACATCACCCAATGTCACATATTTTTTGGGCCAGTATGAGGTGGGCTTTATGTTAATTCATTCTCTTAGATGACAGAGTTACTAATAGTATATTTGTTACCTGGATGCTAAATCCTTCTTTAAGAGGACAAATTATTAATTAGTAGCTTTGCCACTTGAATCACAAGTCACCATGAAATTATGAAATGGGAGAAAAAAAGACTATATAAAAGGAGAAGAATGTGATGATAAAAAACAATAACCACAAAGGTAATCAATCACCAAGAAACAAAGTGAATAAAAGTTATGATTTTGGTTCTGACAATTCTTTTAATTAAATTTTGAGGCGGATTGAATTCTTTTTTTTTTTTTGTTCTGGCATACTGTACCTCTTTTCTCTTGCATATTTATTTGAACATCCTTGATCGTTAATACCCTGAGCAAACCTTAAACTATCAGATTCCGACCTAGAAAAGTGCGTAATTTCCGACATTGATCGCTTCTCCGCATAATTATGATAAAAGCATAGTATCAGCTTATTCCAAATCAATCGGAGCAGACATTTTGACATGTCGCTGAGCAAGTCCGAAGAGTTAACGTCGCTCCACCAGTTCTTGATCACGACTTCTGACACAATTGTCTTGTGCTTCAACTTGTCCACTATCTTGCTGCCGCTGTTACTGTTTCTTACTTCGACCACCAACTCCTGTTGCTTCCCTGCGCTTATCTCCGAAGCTGACGCTCCCAATGTTGAACCCAAAGCTAGACGATCCGAGTTGGTTCCTCTGATACCTTTCGACGAAGATCTCCAGACTCGCGGAGAAGTCGAAGCTCTCGATCTCTTTGGGGTCTATCTCGGACCTGCAAAGCGGGCAACTAGATCGACCCAAAAGCCACTCATCGATACATGTCCTGTGGAAAGCGTGCTTGCACTTGGGCAACAACCGGAGGACCTCGGATTCCTCGAACTTGGACAAGCAAACCGCGCACTCCAAGCCGCGTTTTCGATCCTTTCAGGGACGAGAAAGTGAAGAATGGAAGCGAATCGATCCTTTTAGGGTATCTTTGTCCTTGCATGGGCGGATGGATTCTCCAACTAAGGGTTCAGATAAACTAATGCTTAATGGCGCGTCATGTTTTTGGCAACGGTATTTGGACGCTACCCAAGTAACTTATACGGACGAGCATCCAGTGAGAAAGTTATTTTAGGTTGACTAAAAAATTTAGAGTATCAGTTTTCAAAAAAGAAAATCAAAGTTAGATCATTGTTCAAATCTTTTTGTCATCTTTAAAATTTTATCTAACTCTAAACTAATATTTTTAGGCTCTCATTACAATTGCATCTCGTCGGAATGCACCAAATTTTGGTGACCATCATGGAATTTTTTTTTTGGTTGATATCATTTGTATACTAACTGGACGAGTTATTTCACAGGGTATAACTTAATGATTATCTGGCCCGTTAAATTATATGCCCGTTTAAAAGGATTTCGGCCCTGGGCCCAGCGATAATCTTCCGTCCAAGCTTAAATACACTCGTCGCCTAAAATTTCATCATCTATGCCAAAAGAAAACACCGACAATTGAATTACACACGTAAAAATGCCATGATTAAATTCACATCAAAGATCCCTTATTTAAATGTTTATTCCACGGGACCATATAGCTTAATTATGAGCAGCAACATATAACCCATGATGCCCATAAGGTACCCGATGCTCCAGCGTAATTATAGCTGTTGGTTCACTCTCCAACTTCTTTGCATCAACTATATAAGCCTATAAAGTAAAAAACAAATTACATCCAATCAGACCAATAAACACGATCAGAGGAAATTCGCAATTGGAATATTCTCATTTCTCTCCATTCTTTTATAGTAAGAGAATGAATTTTTTTGTGAATTTTAAGTTTAGCCTATAGAGTTTAAATTTTTGGGGACGGTTTTGAACTTTGTTCTTCTCTCCAGCAAAGTTTTTCCCTATTTGCAAGAGATGAAGTTTGAACCTCCGACTTTTTGGAAAAGAGGTAAAATCCATTGTCATCCTACCCACCAAGCGTTAGTGTACTAGAATGACTTTGATGATCGAAATTCAGAAGAAAATTATTACCTGGGAAACAACAGTATCTTCGTTGTGCACAAAGGTGACAACCCAGCCGTCGTCTTCATCAATACCACCTGGTTTGGCGACGAAAACGCTTCCGGTGCAAAATATGTTGTCTGGAAATTGATGGTATTCCATCTTCACTTGTGGTTCCTTACCATTTCCTTTATTCTATTAACGGAATAAGATGAGGTGGGTAGTTATTCTATTTGCTTATTCAAAGAAATAGTTATATTTTATAAGCATCATTAGTGCTTTTGAAAAATTAATTAAGTTAATTACCTCCAAGTCTTCGTCGAAGTACAGTTTGGCAAGACCTCCGTACTTTGTCATACCTAAGAACAAAATTAAAATATTTCAAATCTCGTCCAATTTGCCAAGAAAGCCAAAATGATTTTGGTACCTATTTTCTTATTTATAGGAGACAAACACAATATGATAACAATAAGAATGCAATTCTAACTTATTTAGAATTTGAGATACTTATTAAAAAAAACCGTCACATATATAACTATCTAAACAATTACAACGTTTGTTTGATCTTATGCATGGTTGAACCCATTATTTTTTACGGGATTATTGATTATTCTAGTATCGCACATTAAAAAAATATGATAAAGTTCACGGGTGATTAGTGTACGAACCAGATGCCGAGCTTGCATTGGAATCAATGACCTGGGTGTAAGCGTACTTGTGCTTTAGACCAGTAAACTCCTCATTAATAAATGGGAAGTCCATAGAATATTGGTTTCCCGTGAGATTTCGTTCTTTAACCTCACGAGACACCATGTTCAACCTCCATTCGTGCACATGGTGGAAGAGATAACCATGGTCGCCCATATTAATATTATGATCATCTTCAGCACTTGGGCGATTAAATCTGAATCCCCTAGAGTACCAATCCAGCTTGTCTTCACCTCTATCAGGACCCGGAAATATTGGCATACGTGAACTACATCCCCTTACCACAACCTGTCATTCATGCTTTAATTAGATTTTTGATATTCGATACAAAATTTTAAAGCAATGAATTATTAAAAATAATTATATAAATTTTACAAATTTGTCATAACAGTGGCACATACGAGTAATAACATGATGCCATTAAGCCTCCAACAAACTTTCTTTTAGTCACCCGCTAGGTTTTTTATATGAGTTAATTTTTTTATGCTTGTATTTAAAAAAATATGCATCTAAGTAGAGTATAATTAAGGTTTACTTTATATCTAACTAAAAATGATAAATTTTTAACGCTTGTAAACAAAATTTTAACATATGATAAATTAGCAAAACTTTTTTAACAAACAAAAAATATATATTTTCAAGAAATGTCAAACAAGTGTGGTTACAACATTTAGTTAATTTTCTACGTTCTCACTTTATCAATATGTCATGATATGAGGTCATGAAAGTGATAATATGTCAGAAAATTTTCACGTCCAACTAAAAATGTTAAACGTTTGTAAACAAATTAATAATGCTCATAACAAATAATGTGATAATATTTGGGTTTTTTTTAAGGGGTAGATTTGACAGAAAATAATCAAAATAGGGTTGTCAAAAATTGTTTTACCTGTTTAGGGTAGGACAAAAACTGCTGAATATTTTGCAGTATCAAATTTCACAAAACCACAAATTCTACCAGAATTTTTTTTGCAAGAATTTTTACGTTTTTGTCTTGGTCCAAAAATGCCAATTTTCTTTCGTTGTTTGGCTGTTGGGCTTGGATAATTAATATAGCTCATCTTAATTAATATGAAAAAGTAAAATTTTTATTACTTGTAGTTTTACAGTTTTTGAAATATAATCATATCGTTAAAAATAACTAAACTAGTCCTGATATTAG
>SOPF01027750.1:11213-91501 GCA_012979155.1 Hypericum perforatum | reverse complement strand
GATGCAAGTGATTTAAGTAATTATATTATATCTAATAGTGGGATTTTTTGTATAGTAGTCCAAACAAGCTGCCACTATATTAGTTCACAAACCCAACAGCCAAGAAACGCAGGAAAATTGACGTTTTTAGTGTTGTCCAAAATTGCAAATATTGGCTCGAAAACGCAAAAATTTTTGCAATTTTGCACCAAAAACGCAAATATTTTTGTGGATTTGTGAAATTTGATATTGTAAATTCAGCGATTCTCGTCCAACATGAGATAGGTAAAATAATTTTTGACAACTCCGTTTCAACTAATTTCAGTCAAATTGACCCCCTTTAAAAAAATATCCATAATATGTTATTTTAACCATTACCTCATTTCCATCCTCGAAGCAATTGGCCAAGTGAAATGTACAATTGGGCAGTACGTTGAACCACGTGATAGAATCTACATCGCCATAACGAGGCATGACGGCTATCCTGCTAGTGATTCTTTCCTCGTCATACCATATTAATCTAAAAACAATGGAATGGGACGATCAAATTGTAATTTCAAAACAGTATCCCTCAATGTTAAATTAAAAAAATGAAACAATCACTCACGGGCCTCCCTTGATCACACTTTCCATATCCGCTACTAGGGGATGTGCTACGACCACATTGTAGCTGATCAAAGAATAAAAAATTAAAACCAAATTAACTGATTTTTTTATTTTTTATTTTTAGTAAGTGATGATTAATTTTGATTTGTAGGCTTACTTCTGTGTCACTCCGACTTCGTGGATTTGCAAACATTTCTCGAGTTGAAGATCCGCTTTGTGCAGTACCTTCTCTCCGTCAGCTGCGCATATTAAGACAAGTAGGATAACCTTTTTACGATGGATATTACATCCGATCTGAATGAGAAATCGAGTAATTTTATGATGATTTTTCTTAGAACAATAAAAATACAAGTACATACCAGATATCACACCAATTACACAGTATGGTTTTCTTCCGTCTATTCCCATCGTAACTAATTCACCGGAAGGTGCTCGCTGTAACATCAATTTTGGTTTAGCAATTTTTTTAGGGAAATCCAGAAATTAGTTACAAAAGGCGTAGTAGATATTATTACTACCTTGGGATGGCTGGTAAATGAGCCATGCCATTGTCCATTAACGTCCCATTCGTTGCGGGTTCCTAAGGTGGATAAATCAACTTCCAGGGGTAGGAAATAATCGGTAGTGGTGTAGATCTTCCCAGAATGCTCGAAAAGGCCTATGTTGTGATACAGCTTAGATGGTAACTCGTACATCCACTAATAAGATCAATGCAATAGTCATCATTAGAATTATCATATTCAAATTCCAAAATTTGAAGATAACATAGGGGACGAGATTGTTCGGTTTAGTAATATGATATAATTTTTGTACCCAACTGAAAATCTTAAATCGATCGATACTTGTAATTACTAGCGTTCAAATCTCAGCACATAATTAGCTAATTATTCACTTTTTGATCAACAAGAATTTCTATATTACTCGACTTGAAATGACTTTTATGTCTCAAACTTTTAAAAAAATTAAAGTAAACTTGGTCAAGATCTGATTGAGTGTACAAGTGACCTGATTAAAAAGGTTGCTGAAAAGAACGGCTAAAGGACTTCCCTCGAGGTTAGGAAGGAGAGCTGGCTTGTTCCTCTGTCTCTCCAGCTTGTAGGTGTCACTTTGAACAAATTTGTTATTGTAGGAAATTGTCCATTTTCCATTACTATCCTTTTCGAAGTAGAGAGCATGGAGCATTCCCTCTCCCTCCACCCAGATCTGGCCCACCGACCCCAAAAACGACACCGCTGTTTTGCGCCCTCCAAATAGAGGATTTGCACCTGCAATTGCATCATGTGATTTCGAGTATTATGGAAAAAATATTTTAAGAGAAATGGGCCTCTTTCAGATGAGAAATTTCATATGGACAAACTAGGAATGTAGCGGAAAAATTATTTTTAATACGGGATGGGGATCACGACTACGGTTAGCTTCAAGGCTTAGTTAAAGCAGTAACAACAGTGTCACACTTAATTAGAATTAGATATATTATCAATATATTATTATTTTAGGTGATTTGTGCTTACTAAGAGGTATAACAAAAAAAAATAATTAACTTGTTATTTCGGCATTTATTATGGTAAGTATAATCTTCTTTATAAAAAAAATGTATCATGTAACACACGAGCATGGTAAGATATTTAATTTTTTTATACTATCTAATATTCTGCAAATTAAATCAACTAATCCAAATTCAATAAATATAACTTTTAAGGGATGACAAAATTCTTCATCAAACATAAAATAATTGCACGTGATAAGCGACTCATGGTTACATACCATTTCTAACATATACGCCCTCCGGGAAATCAACCGGGATCTTTCCACTTACTACACCAATTGTGACAGCTTCGCCAACTTCTTCAACGGGTGCAAAGTTACTCTGCGGTGTGTATATATCAAATATCTCATAAAATTTTGTTATCGCTTACTGCTTTTATACTTGTTCTTCGAATAATAAAGATGGTAAAAGAATCTGATCTTTAATTGTAAGAGTTTTGTAGCTAATTGCGACACATATATGGTTACCTGAGACGAAGGCAACGGTTGATCAACAAATTTGACCGTAGAATCGACAAATGCATCCAACATTCTCCTCGAAAAAAGTTTCAAAGTCCGAGAGACATTATCCTTCAATGAGGGTTGCTGAATCTCCTTCAAGAAAGGCTGACAATGAACACCAAACATACCTTGACTCTCAGTTTATCCTGTCGATATCTAATGTCGAGATTAAAGCTACGAAA
This sequence comes from Hypericum perforatum, assembly GCA_012979155.1. Taxonomy (NCBI): domain Eukaryota; kingdom Viridiplantae; phylum Streptophyta; class Magnoliopsida; order Malpighiales; family Hypericaceae; genus Hypericum; species Hypericum perforatum. Next base: position 88,688 of record SOPF01027750.1, on the reverse strand, counting down.
ATGGGATAATAACAGATTGCTAACCTTCATGGTGGATGTCATCGAGGTCTTAATTTGGTCAAATCTATCAGGGCTATTCCTCGAAAGAGAACCATATACTTTGAAAGGGGCAGAAGTAGTGAGCAACATCTTGATGTATTTGCACTTCATTGTACCCATGGAAGCCACTTTATATAGGGAGTCCAGGTGGAGTATTTCCCATATTTGCATCCCTTATGCAATTTGGTGCAGTTATACACAATTGTTATTCAAGTGATAAGAGAATTATATTTTAGAACCAGAATTTTTTTTGCACTTCGTGATGTTATTGACGAGATTATTTCATTGATATATTTTTTTCTAAATTTTTTATATCATAATTTTCAAGAGATCAATATAGTTGCGAGATAACAAATTCTTTTTCACAAACATATTATAATAAATTTATTTTTAAAAATGATACAAAATAATTCATGATTTAGATCTTAAAAATATAAATTATACGATTAATTATCGTATACCCGGACAATGCTGAAGTGAGAATTTTAGATACTAGCAAATGCATTCTAGGTATTGCACTGCACGTACATCGGTGTTTTGCGGTCTTGAAACAAATTAACTAAGCCAAGTGGCTTCTTTGAAAATCATTAGTTCTCGAGCACGTTGCCTATTAGAACGCCAACAGGAGATTTGTTTTTTGCAGACTACCAAGGACTTGAAAGATGTGACCGTAAAACAACGTTGTATGTGTCTATGAATAAATAATTTATTTATGAGCAAATTGTTTTCGGATCTCTCGCATTTGATTCATTGCATATGCAGTCTATGTTGATTCAAAAAATACTATGACATTTTTTTTAGTTTGATAAAAAAATGTTACTCGAGGATTCTCCACTTATCTCATCATTAAATATCTTTACAACAGGATGTCAAGCGGCATATGACATAGAAACATAATAACATTAACTTATTCAAAAACTTTTATGATTATTGTCAACCATTCAAATGATCGGAATTCAAACTATTTGAAATTTTAATTATCTAAATTATTTATTTAACTATCTAAATCTGAATAATAAAATTATAAATTTATTAAGATACAAATTTGGATAATCCAAATTATTCTATTTACTCAACAATCAAGCTGTTTTCCAGGTTGATGCTCTGAAAGCCAAAATGTATGAAAGCAGGTATGGTTCATAAGTAATGTCCATCAGTAGCTGGAGCTTGACATTAGGCTCCACTATCCTACTCCGAAGAGAGATGCGATTAGCCCCAGGAGCTGTGGCAACTGAGGAGTGGGGAATATTGGCGAATGGCCCTTTTTTGTTTTATAATATGAAATAAAGTATTTGGATAATCAAGATTTAAATAATTAATTATTCGAATTTAAATTTGAAAAAAAATCAAGATTCGAATTTAAACATTAGATATCAGATTAAATGTTTACTCTTACATGAGACTATATTCACATGAACTAACAGGTGAAAAAATGTTCTATCTTATAAAAAGTATTGATTTCAGATTAGATGGTAGTATTAAAGTATTAATTATCAGAACTTGTTATCTTTCAGAAACCTGAATAATTCAGTATTAACTTAATAGGAGAATTAAATATGGGGACATAAATCAGTCATTTTTTATGTCAATAATTAAATGTACATCCAACTGCAATTTGTTGCTTATGTATCTACGCATCCTCCGGTCCAATGCTAGCTCCAAGAAGAAGGCATCCAGATATATTTTGGTAGGTGCACCACCAAAATAGACATACAACGATTGGCCTGAATGGCGCAAGAGCCAAAATCGTTTATTGTAATAATAATGGTACCTTGAGTCCATTGTCTATTAGTTACAGGTCTGGCTACTTGTTAATTATTAAAGTGGATCCCCGAAACGCTTAGGTGACTCGGCTTATTGTAGTTTAGCGAAACATATTCTGATTGAATATCGAAAAGATAACATTTTTAAATTTTATATAAAATTATAATTGTTTTAAATTGTTGACGGTTCATAGGCCGAATAATATCTTCCGGCTGTTGTTAAAATAATAAGCCCATCTACAGATGTTCGGGCTCCATTTCAAATTGTTGGCTATGGGCCAAAACCCACCTCTTCCATTAGGAAGAGGTAGACATGGGAGTGTGGGCCTCTTTGCATGAGGCCCACCTCCTACTTTGGGTTTGGCTATAAAAGGGTGAAAATAGCTGGTGATCAGGTGAGTAATTTGCCACCCCTACAGCCTCTCACAAAAATAGATTATTACGTTTTAGTCTCTGAAGGTCTCAGATTTGCGGATCAAGGCCATTTGTGGAAATCCGTTCACGTATCCGATCCGTTCGTGATCGTGAACCGACCGGTAGCAAGACCTCGTCGTCAACGGTCCTTCGGGAGCACTCTACAACAAGTAAGCCTTGTTTTAATTAACGAATTAGCTCGTTGATTGTACGGAGGATTAGTGCGCGATTATGGGTTAATCGCATTTTAAATCCTTCAATTGGTATCAGAGCGAGCTTAGATATTGTTCTGGTTGTTGTATGATTTTTTGAATCAAGTTTAGTTGTGATTATTTGATTCAAAAATCGTTTTTAAAGTCAAATTTGGGATAAATTGCAATCTGTTTCCTTTATTTGTAATTCGATTTACAACCTGGGGATTAAATTGTAATTTGTTTGTCGCTCGGGTAAAGGTTTTGTCCTTTTTCCCGCACGCGCGAGAACTTTGGTACTGAATTGAAGTTTGTTTTTCGCGGATACTGTGGCTTGGCCTCGGACCGTGAACGCGCGAACCTCCTGGGATTAATTTGTAATTTGCCATTTTTCCCCAATCTGAGAGAACCCTAAATCGCGATTTTTTCCCCAATTCTCAACCAACACAATCCGACCTTTTTCCGACGGTTTTGGTACCTGTAAATGGTCGGAATCGACTCTCCGACAACTCCCCAACGATGCTTGGTCGTGGTTTTATCGAGTTTCGTCGTCGGAGATGCGTTTTTGACGATTTCGAATTCGAATACCTCGGAGGGGAGATGTCCATGGTGAAGCCAAACCGGAGGGAGACGGACCATGAGGATGGTACCACCGTGTTCGGGATTCGACGACGAGTCGATCCCGATCGGTTTCGGCCTCTGAATCGTCGCCGTGACGGAGCGGTGGTAGAGGGTGGCCGTCGGTTTCCTTTTGGCTTCGGGGAGAGAGAAAACGAGAGAGAGAGAGAGAGAAGGGGGGGAGAAGAAATGAGAGGGGCAAAATTGTAAATTCGCGATTTTCGCGAATACTTTATACCCCGGGTCGATTTTGAATTGAACCGGTCGAATTAGACTGGTTTAATAATTCGACCAACTCGATTTTGGTCAATTTTGACTCTGAGTCAAAATTGGTTTTTGGATGGATTTTTGGTATTTTGGTTGAATAAAATCTGTTTTTATTCAATTAAAATTTTAAAAATTACAGATTAATTCCTAAATTAAGTTTTTAAAGTTATTTTTATAATTTTAAGAACTTAAATATATTTTAGATTAGTTTTAAAATATATTTATGGATTGTTCAAAATTAAATTTTGTATTTAATTTTGGACATTAAATAGGATTGAAAAATATGTGTATTTTTTAATTAAGTTTGATTTTGAGTCTTATGGACTTCAAAATTGAATTGAGTTTTATTGAATGACATTAGATGTTATTCAATTACATAAAAGATTTTGTGTTAATCTTTTAATTAAGTTTGGTTTAGAAAATTATTAAGATAATTTTCAACAAACCTAATTTTTTCCGATAAGTCCGGAAAAATATTTTTTGAGGTATATGTACCGATAAAAATATGTGAATTAACATTACTTATTGATTACGTATTATAGCTCGATTGTGAACAAATTCTTAGTATCAGACATTATCGTTTTTTGATCGAAAATTAAATTTTTTGATCACAGCTTGGGAAAAATACGAGTATTTATCCTGAGACTTTTGCATTATGTTGCAAGTTTACGATAATATCTTTTTGAGAATATTCCTGAGTGCTTTATGGTTAGCACGTGTTGCAATTAGACGCAACACAAATGGCTAGATATTGATGTGTCGTATCTAGTTATAGGAATATAAGAATTGTATGAAGTTAATAAAAGTAAACTTAACTTCTGTTCACAATAGGATACATATGTGTGTGTGAGCTGGAGGTAATGACTGTAGAAGAGTAGTGGCGTAAAAATGTTCAAACATCTTCTAGTATTGACGAAGATGAGAAAATTATGAAAATTTTCTATTTTTGGACGTGGCACATTTAAAGGCGTTTTGTAGCGTCTAGTTGGATAATTGAGCATAAAAAGTGAATTTTTTGTGAAAATTTCCTTTTAATGCTCAAATATCGTTGCAAAATTGATGATGTGTATGTCACTTTTCAATTGGGGAATATAATTGTGAATTCCCTTATCCTTGTGCCTTTGGATCATAGGATCCATGCCATTCATGTCATGTAATTTTTTGACCCTCTTTATTTTGCGTAAATCATTTAAATTTTTGTTAAGTCTTGTTGAAAGTTCTTAAACATGTGTGTTTAGAACTTTGTGTATTTTTCATGGTTGTTTATCATGCAGATATATGTTATCTTGATTAAATAAATTGTTTATTTAATAACATGATTATTACCATGAAAAAGATCCACTTGTATTTACTATCAAAGAACTTAGAATGATTAGGGTTTGAGATTACCTCTCGGAGTTGTGAGGGGAAACATATCCGTGACCTACTTCAAATCTGAGATAGTCAAGGACTTTAATCATTCAGAGTTATAACGCATAGTAAATTATTTTGTGTTATTGATGTAATTCTTTACATACAATGTATCTTTCATAATTTTCTTAAAGCTATATGAATAGCTATGTGCTGAAAGAACACTAGGTTCTATAGACTATGATTATGATTGTGGTCTATTATGAGAATGTGCTCAATTTATGAGTTGATTGCTTGACGATAATGTCTTGTGTAAGATGTTTAATGTGATCAACAACCTAGCTAAGGCTGGTTATATGCTTAAACGTTAAAGCATAATAATTATTCCATGCCTACAAGTTTTGATCATATGAATGGCCAAAATGTATGTTGTTAACATTACGGCATATCATATGTGTTGTCACCTTAAGCTTAAAGAGAATTATCTCTTAGCAGTCAAAGTCCATCCTAAAGTGTATGTGACTTGAGTTTGTTCCAGTGGGAGCAATAACAAGATTGACCGAAATTGTTTGAGGTAAATGGAATAGTTATGAAACAAAAGAGTAAGAACTAAACGAACTAAACCCAAAAGAAAAGTTTTGTGGGTAGGAGGATTTAAAGGTCTAATATTTCTAAGAAGAAATATTTCAACTGTCTGAAGATATGGCATTTTGCGATAAGTCGCATTGCCAAGACAATTATTTAGTTCACTTGTGAGTGAATTAAATTTGTCTAGATCTATTCTTCAAACTGAATATCAATTAAGTGATTGATTCAGTTGAGACAGGCCATGTGACATAGATGTGTGCATTCTTTGTTGAATCCCAATAAGCATTGATTAGAATAAGTTCCATCAATATTGGTTTATATACATGAGTAGGAGTTGAAAACATTGATACAAACAGATTGTGTCAGTAAATTTTGCTTCTACATGACATGTTATATACTCCATATTCGTTCAAGTTTAAAAGATTCTTCGTTTCTGTTAGGTAGTTGAGTACAATATATTGAGTAGAATTCTGGATAAGTCTTTATTTAAGATAGTTATTAGTAAATAGATTCTCATTTTGAATGTTGATCTATGTGATCTACATTGTAATTATTTTTCTGCGATCATAACTTAACGTCTGGAGTTGATGTCAAGTTATGTTATTCTAGAATGGACTATATTAGTCTTGAACACATGATTGTCCAACTAAGGTAGGACTAAAAGGTAATTTGGTGAAGAACGAATTTACCTACATGTGAACACATCTAGAATAGAAAAATAGTTATGAGATCTATTCTCAAAATAACTAAATTTATTCATCAATTGTATTAAATTCATTCTGAAGTATGTGATCAAGACTGTGAGAGTATGTCATCTTGCGTCCATTTGTGCGAGTATCTTACAAAGAATGTCTTTGTGAAATGCTTACAAGTATCAAATAAGTTGATACATGTTCGAAAGTGAACAATTAAATGGAAAAGTGATCATTTGTACCACATAATATTTTTTGAAAAATGAGTTTTTCAAAATTAATATAGGTGAGTTATGACCCACCTTGTATGAAACTGATAAGTTAAAATCATCTGGATCACTCCTTCCGAGTGGGAGGATTTTGTAGAGGAGGAAAATATGTTTAACCACCTCTAGTTGATCCGGAAGTTCATGATCCCAATGATCTACATCTCAATGAGAGTATGTGAGATCTATGGCTTAGTAGGAGTAGGATTCTAAACTTCAGTGGGAGTTTGGAATAAAACTTCTATAGGATATGAATTCTAGTTACGATGGATATGTGAGATATTTATCAAAATTGGAAATTCATAAAGCTAAAAGAATAAGTTTTTTCATACTAACGACTGAAGGTTGAAAGTGTGAGAAATAGTCTCTTGTATAAAGATACAAGTGATACTTCTTTTAGCAAATCCTATAAGATGAGAATAAACATAAGATGATTTTAGATGTTGTGTCAGTTCTCAGTTAGAATGAATTAGTCAATACAATGAACGAATAGATAAGATCAAACTATGTTTGAGAACTAGTTTGATGTTTACTTGTCTATAGGGGCACATTTTAAGAATTAATGAATTCTCAAGATTAAGCATAAATAGTGTTGCTTGACTTTCAGTTGAATCACATAACATGAAAGAGTTGACTATGAGGAGTCATTCTCTATTGTTGTGAGATTTCTGATTGTTAGGTTAATTTTGGCTATAATGACTTACATGATCTAGAGCTACATCTAATGGATGTAATGACTGCATTTCTCAGTGGAGAATTGGATGGAGAAACTCATATGGTTTGACCAGAGAGTTGCATCCATAGATTGAGATACCAAACATAGAGTTTGTGAAGTAGCCTCAATCTATATGCGAGTCAGTGTTAAACTTGTCATTTCATGATTCGATCATAATACGAAATATCGTATATTTTTCGAATTAATTGATGAGTACTGTGAAAACAACACCATATGCCCTGAAAAGGTTTGTCGTCAAATGTGAGTGACATATGTAGTCAAAATTGACTAGAAATATCTTTACAAGATCAAAGTGTAGTTTATGACTGACTTTGAAATTTAAAGATATTAGTGAAGTTCATTACTACTCAAAATTAAGATTTTGAGAAATCGTTTGAGTAACGGTTTGAATGTGATGATATTAGCCCTATGTGCCCTAGTAGTTAAAAGGTCATTTTCTTGAGTAAAGATTTGTATCCAGATATTCCTCATAAGCTAAAGGATGTGATGGATGTCCTTTAAGTGAATGTTGTGGATTATGGTGATCCAAACATAGCACATTGACTTTTTGGTCAAGAAAATTATAAAGTACTTGGAAATGATTGCAGTACAATCATTTTGGTTAAGATCTGTCATCATGGGTTAAGCTAATGCCATTTAGGCATGAGATGTGAATATATGAATATTCATATTTGGATATATTTATTTGCCATTAGGAGAAGCTATCTCATGGAGTAGCTATGAATAGACTTGCGTCTATCTCCTAATCAGTTATAAGAACTGAATTTGTGGTTTTTGTAACCATTGTGCAATAAATAAAATGGTTAAAGAGAGTCTTCAACCATTTATCCAAAGCTATCCCAGATGAACCAATAAACATATGTTATGTTTAGTTGTTATATGTGAAGAAGTAAGCATGAAACACATATCTATGTGAGATATGATCACAGATCTTAGGGAGTATCTTATGATGTTTTGAGAAATATCATAGGTCCCAGGATTTGTGAATAAGTTGTTTCTTGCTCAAATAGTGTCTATTGAATTTGTTATTCAATGAAATTTGATACTATATCAGTAATACAAATGTGAATGTTATTTTGATTAACATTTATGAATGCATGTGAGACAGAAAAGTAGCCCACTCACACGGGTGTTTACCTCAGTGGGAGTCAATGTGTTGATTCCTTGTTGAGATGAGGCAGTTTTATGAACATCATTACATCGAGTGTCTGTCTAAAATGTTGATGCCGTCTTGCTTAATTACAAGATAAGTTCTTGTTAAAAGTGCAAGATTTGTGAATGCAAGCATTTGTTGCTGCATAGGATTTTTTGTGAATCCGAGTGATAAGAAATAAGTGGAACTTATCATTAATCTGTCTTGATAGCCTGGAGCAATTTTATGTAAACTAAGGCCGTTGTTCTGTAAAACAGCGAGGCTGATGCTCTAGTATGATGTTAATTTGTGTATCACATGCGCTCCTTTTCGAAGGAATGAACATCATAGGACATGGATAGTACCATGTTTGCTTAGTCGACCAATGGATGGGAAATCATAGAGTGATTTCTGTTTCCCTAGTGTGAGACCAATTCGAAAACTTGTTTTTCGGAGACTCTATCCTTATGATCCTTAACGTATTTCGGAAGTATGATTTTGTGCTGCTAGCTTAGAAAGTCTATGAAAATGTCATGATTCATAATTCGACCTGGCAAGGCTGACTAGAAAAGCAGGCATTATCATGATGGAAGAAATACTTATAAAGGAGAAGGTTCTTCATCGATCATATTCCTGAGATTCGTAGTTCTGGTGCACCTATTGTGTTATGTGTAATACAATAGTGAACGCGAACAAATTGTTTGAAATCACATGTGATAACAATGGGATATGAGATGAGGCCTAGGATAAGGCATACGGTACGTAATGAGGATATCGAGATGCTACAATTCATGTAGCCATTGTGAGTGCTCTTGAATTTAGCTATCCACACTCGATGTATGCTGGTCGCACGAAATCCTTGTGATGTAATATCTGAGACTTTGTTGACTATGGTCAATAATGTGTGAGATGGAGTTTAATTGGGTTTTGGGCCCAAATTACATTTATTATTTTGACTATGATCAATAATGAATGAGTGGGAGATTGCTGGCTATGGGCCAAAACCCACCTCTTCCATTAGGAAGAGGTGGACATGGGAGTGTGGGCCTCTTTGCATGAGGCTCACCTCCTACTTTGGGTTTGGCTATAAAAGGGTGAAAATAGCTGGTGACCAGGTGAGTAATTTGCCACCCCCACAGCCTCTCACAAAAATGGACTATTACGTTTTAGTCTCTGAAGGTCTCAGATTTGCGGATCAAGGCCATTCGTGGAAATCCGTTCACGTATCCGATCCGTTCGTGATCGTGAACCGACCGGTAGCAAGACCTCGTCGTCAATGGTCCTTCGGGAGCACGCTACAACAAGTAAGCCTTGTTTTAATTAACGAATTAGCTCGTTGATTGTACGGAGGATTAGTGCGCGATTATGGGTTAATCGCATTTTAAATCCTTCACAAATCATTAGCCCGTTAACAATATTCAGGTCAGCTTGAATCATAACTATCGAAACAATTTTTTCGGTGTTTGCTTAAAAACATCAAATGTATGATTCCGAGAACAGGTAGAATCGAATTCCATTCACTGTTCAGTTAATCTGATGCTTTGCCTTTTAATAACTTCAAGTGTCAGATAAAAAATTCAATTATTGGACATAAAAAAGGTATCTAGGACGAAAGATATGCCTTACACAAGCAGACAATTCATAATTAACAATACATATTTATATAACAATTGGTTGTTGGAATTTAAGCAACTTACTACTCCAAATTCGAAGGAGTATAATTTTATTTAATCATAATAATTCTCTCTCAATGATTTGAACATCTTGGTGTAACTTGAAAAAAAAAATATATCATCTATTTAAAAATTAAGAAATATAAGTAGCTCGAAATTTATTCCAGAATCATCGTTAGAGAACGTTAATTCATGCCAAAGCCCAAAAATCTGAGTTATTGTCATGGGCATAAAAGCTCCATGGAAACTGTATGGGACCCTACATTTTAAAGTGATCTTGGCAACTGGCTCACTGCGAAAACCTATCGTGTCAATAACATATGCCTACGAGAAAAAAAAATTACTGATGAATTTACAATGTGGTCTATAATATATGGTTTCTTTTTTATAAGTCGATAATTTATTATAATATGATAAAATTACAATAGTAAAGAAAACCCTTTACATTCAAAAACCCGGGATCATCTCTGGATCATGAATCAATATCATACATAAGCATTTGTCTAATTACCAGCAGTTAAATTACATGTCGAAGTAATCAGTATATTTATACAAATTGCAAGGATCCTAAATAAAAAATTAACTTATGTCTTCATGTTAGAAATTGAACTTTAACTTCTAATTATCCTTATTTCTATTCGACTTCTGATCCGCTTGCCACTAAACCAACTATTGTATTTTACTTAACGTGTGACAAAAATCCCATGAAAGCCGTATGGAACCCTCCGTGGCAGTGTAATTATAGCAGCAGGTTCACTCTCAAATCTCTTCGCATCGATCACGTATACCTGTAATAATCAGAGGACAATCTATCAAATTCTTGCATAATATTTGATCAAAACCAGCGAGCCGTATGACACTACCATCACTGATTCTAATTCTTTTATATTCACAATTAGAAAATATTTTTTTACGAAACATGTACGTACTTGCGAAACATTTTTCTCTTCGTTGTGAGTAAAAGTTATGATCCAACCATCGTCTTCTCCTCTACTGTCCACCTTTTTGACGAAAGCACTTCCAGTACAAAATGTTCTCTCCGGAAATTTGTGGTGTTCCATCTTAATTTGTCCTTCACAATTATGTTGTCCCTAAAAGAGAAAATCAACGAAAAATACAATCAGTATTTGTATATAATTAAATGGATAAATATATTGAATTGTATCAGCCGAAAAGGTTTGCAGATTTCAAAACCTCAGGATAGCCTGGCGCTTGTTCATCGAAGTATAATTTGACTAGTCCTCCGTATTTAGCCATGCCTGCCTCAAATCAAAAAGAATAATTCGAGATTCTTCTATAATTTTATCATATTACGATTTTTGATAAACTTGTATCCTATTTTTTCGACGAAAAAAGTCAAGTTCGAGTTATATGTATGGACAAAATGCTAGAGTTGGTTTTAATTACCCGAACTGGAGCTTGCCGCGGAATCTATTACTTGCGTGTAGCCGTAGCGATGCTTATTACCGATGAAGTCTTCATTGACTAGAGGAAAATCCATAGAGAAGCCATTTCCAGTAAGATTTCTTTCTTTGACTTCTCCGTTGACCATGTTTAATCTCCATTCGTGCACATTGTGAAATAGAAACCCATTCTCCTCTGAATCATCATGACCGTCGTGATGTTCGAATTTAAATCCTCTGGAGAACCAGTCAAACTTGTTTTTTCCCATATCCGGACCAGGTATCACCGACATATGACTCCTGCACCCTCTTACCACCACCTACTTGTAACCCAAGAATGATTTATATAGGTGAGTGACCACACAAAAAAAAAAGGTGTTGATCGACTAAAATTTACTAAAGTGGAGTGACCATTAGTGTATTTTACCTCGTTACCATCCTCGAAGCAATTGACTATGTGTAGAGTGCAATGTGTTTCGACGTCGAACCACTTGACGGAAGCAGCGTCGCCATAGTGAGGCATCACTCCGATTCTGGCGACGCCGTCTTTATCGTACTTCATTAATCTGCACATTACTGCAATTTTTGAGCTGATTTTCCAAAGAATGGACTAATCTGAACAAATTAAGAAATTGGGAACGTAATGTGTGATTCTGTACGCACACTCCTCCTTGGAAGATAACTCTGTTGATGTAGATGGTGAGAGGATGATCCATAATTATCGTGTAGCTGTGCCCAAAATGAAACCGAATGAGTACGGGGTTTTACATTTTTAATTAATTTAATTTTTGGACTTATAAAAAAAAGCAGCAATTGGACTGTTGATAAGATGGAAAGATATTAGATATATGTAATAGAAAATTGAATTTATAAGGTAAACCTAGCTTAGTAAAGTTTTTTTTTGTTTGCTTCGGGTTCGGGGATGAGAACGATTTTTCTCGGCACTTCTAGAATCAAATTGTGGATGCTAAATTGAGGACCACTTTGCAAAACAGGGGCGGAGGGCAATTGTTTACTTAAATTTCAGAATGTTCATTATATTTTTACAAAATTTGTTAATTTAGCACCATAATATTTATCTGCACCAATAATATTTTTACCAAAAATTATTAACCATTTAAAAGAAAACGCACAAAAAATTACTACTTGAGGACGGGTAGATATCATGTATTAGGTCCGATGTAAATACTATTTGACTATGTATGCATTAATAAAATATCTTAAATTATAAAAAAATTAGGTAAAGTGACATCCTAAAGTAAACCAAATACTTGAATACTTGTAGGAAATTTTTTTAGCACAATTTAAAGGTCCTCTTGACTTTGAATTAGTCATTTCACAAATAAAAAGTAGTAGGTAAATCAGACGGGTAAAGCTTGGTAATTTGAGCTTACTTTTCAGTGATACCTATGTCGTGGCTGAGGATACTCCGGTTCAATTTGAGATCGGCCTTATGCAACAGCTGCTGCTTCCCATCAGCTGAAATAACCGTCATCCAAGCCAACGAATTAATCTATAACTTTTATATATTATATACTTTTCCCAAAAAATTAGTATATACATATGTTAAACATTGCACAGGTAAATTGTTGAAACTAAGAAAGATGACTAAGTTATTTGGTTAGTAAAATAATTCTTGAGATACACTCTCAAAGTACAGAGGTAGTGTATCAAATGTAATTACTTAATTAATGACGTACCAGATACAACTCCGACGACATAATACGGTTTCAGCGCATCAACCCCCATTATTACCAGCTCTCCCGATCCTGGAACTTTCTGTACCATTCAGAATAGTTCTAAGAAGTTATTCAATTTATACATGCACGCAAGCAATGCACATTTGTCGTAGTTTAATGTATAATAATGATTTACGTATAAAAAAAACAAATTATATTGGAACCTTCGGATGGCTAGTAAAAGGCCGATCCCAAGCTCCATTGATGTTCCAATCCTGGGAGCTCTTCAACGACGAAATGTCGAATTGGCGGGGTATGTGGTTCTCCGTAATTGCGTACAACTTTCCCGAGTGCTCAAACACATTGGTGTTGCAAAGGTGCTTATTAACCATGCCAAACCTCATCTTCAACATTTAAGATATACAAAATACTTCAAAGCGGGTTAAACACATGATCCGGAAAGAAAAATCCAGCCGCGAAAAATTTATATGTACCATATTAACGAGGTATGCGGCTATAATAGCTGAAGGATCTCCTTCCAAGGCAGGAAGGAAAGAGGGTTTGTTCAATTTTGTCTCCAGCTTGAAAGTTTCAGAATCAACGTAGCTGTTTTTGTAGGAAATGTTCCACTCATTTCCACCAGGTTTCCTTTGGAAGTGTATAGCATGAAGCATTCCTTCTCCCTCTACCCAACTATGGCTTGAATTTCCAAAGATGGACTCTACGGATTTCAGGCCTCCGAAAAGAGGATTTGGACCTGGTTTAAGACACTCGAAAAGAGAGCACCGCCTATTAGACTAATTATTTTTAATATATGATATTTATGATCAAATTTTATCATATTATATTATAGAGGATGGTTCTCTCAATAATATTTTTTACATTTGTGAGACGAATTCGTTAAATGATTCCAAATCACGTACTAATTAGGCCAAGTTTCATAGTTAACTTAATAGATACGTTACATGCTTATCTTTCGAACATTGTGTCGGAGATTATTGCTTATATGTAACTCTTACTGAGTTTATATAAAAGTTTTACATATTGATAAATGAATCCTTTTGTTTTAGGAATTTTTACTCCGTGTCTAATTCTTTACATTTTCGAAAGTTAGTGAAAAAGCAAGAATTCGTTTTTAGATCATTGTCAATCCAAATTAGGAACCCATCTTGATTATATTATAAAAAATCTCTGAAATAATATTTCACTCTAATTGGAGAAATTAACTTATCACCAAAAATTGGAGAAAAATATATTTGAGCATGGTAAATGGGTTGATCGAATACGAACCGACTCGGATGTAGGTCCCCTCGGGAAAGTCTCTTGGAAGGCCTCCATGGCTACAAGTTACTTCAACGGCTTCAGTCATTTCCTCGACAGGCCTAAAGTTGCTCTGAGATCAATTGGGTGTATTTAGTGAAGTTGATCATATTAATGCCATGACCCGAATCCTAGATTAATCAGTTCAGTGGAGTGTTCGAATACAAAATAATTGCATAGTTACCAAGACATGGTTTCAATTGCTATAGGCAGATGATTATAGACAGAAAAAAGAACGTACCTGAGAGGGAAGCAGTGGTTGATCAACAAACTTGAACATAGCATCCGTAAGTGCTTCTAATACCTTCGCGGAAGCCATCTTTATAGCTAGAGAAATGTCTCCTTTCTTAATTGGCAACTATCCAAGTCAATAAAACTAGTAAGACATTTTTCCATAGTATATATAATGCAATATTTCGAAGTATTAGTATATATCTTGCTTCGGAAAATTATATCTGAAAATTTTGCTTTGACGACATCTCTATTTTTCAAACTATGGGATCCTATTTCGGGCTCTACGTACCTTAAAGGACGTGGAAGAGAATTTGTTTCCTTTCCGATGATCCGAAGACGAGTGCTTACTTGCGGATCCATGTAGAAGACAAGTCACCGGAGCGGCAGCCATTTTAGTTCTGATACTATAATGTTGATTCTGCTACTATTAAGTATGAAGAAAGTGACCCGTATGAACACTGCTGAAGTTTAATATAACAGTGAATGGAGATTTTTTTTTTTGTAATATTTAGAATCGCGCAATGTATTATAGAGAATGATTCTTCTAATAATATCTTTATGTTTGGTATATTTGAACTCGAGACCTAAATTGAAGTCGCTTATTTTTAAACCGTTTGTTCACATTGATGATTGGTTCCCCGCTGGGTGGCCTTATTTGCAAGTTGCAATTGTTTGATTTCGTCATTTTCATAATAACAGTGACACAGTTCCAAATATAAGGACATAAATAGTAGCATATATCATGTCTGCAAGTGGTTTTATTGGTCCAATGTTATGTCGAACCATTGTAATTAAGATCTTGCTCTTGGAGGTGAGTCGAGTTAAAACAAATTCTTTCACTTGTTTTCAACGTGATCAATGGCCACCAAATAGATGGACGATTGCCATATTCCAATGGGGTAATTGAGGTTGGATCAAAAGCGAAGAACTCGAACAGGTTAAAGGCGCACCATACAAGCAACAAACAGAAGATCTTGGAACTTCAACTCGTTGTATACATGCAACATTACCTAGTCGGGTCCCGTATAGAAGACGAGATTTAGCAAATTTTATGATAATTTCAGTTTCGCACATTCTTCTATCGATCAAGACCATTTGTGACAATATTTATTATATCTCGTGGGAATATTATACCATTGGTGCATTTAAAAAAAAATATAATCTGTTGCACCAGTTCATTTAATATGACTCGGTAATTTTGGAATAACATTCCGAATTTATATATAACGAGAAACTAATAAATTGATCACTGGCGGTTCAGGTAACATGTTGCATTGCCTTGTAATAAATTTTGCGGTTAGATATTATATACAATTATTAGACACAATAAAGGAATCTAGGACGAAAGATATGCCCTCCACATGCAGACAAATTGTATATTTAACAATATGTGTCATGTGAATAAAGAAATATCCTATATCCAAATTGGGTGACCCTAAAAAAATATATCCAAATTGGGTATATGCCCAATTAACAATCGATCAAAGTTGACGGATTATGTATAGTTTCTCTGCCACCAGAAATATTCGGAATGTAGACTTCTCATATCACATCCAACAATACGAATTTGTCTGTCTACAGCTGCTACAATTGTCACAGACAAAAACACAGCAATTTATATCCTGTTGTCACATCGTTGAAAGTTAAATGTTAATTTCTGTCTCCAACAGTAGTATAACCGGAGTAAATAAGTGGCTATTTCGATTATATACCATGAAAATTCTGATGCTACTATGAACGAAAAAGCTAGTAGAAACTGTCAATGACAGGAATTAAAAGTGGATGGACTAATCCAATGTGGTATGATTAATGGAATACCGTTGGAGCTACTCAAGGTCCAAGCCTAATAGAGAGAAAACTGTTGAGAATAACATCAATTAAGAATCTCAGCATTCAATTAGAAGATCAATCAGATCCCAATTGATTAAAAGATCAATTGGAAGATTCTGGATTGTAATTATTAATCCAATTAAGGCAATTGAAGATTCGGCGCTAAATTGGATATCAATCGGAGATCTTTGAATATCCAACGGTTACTTTCGTTGTTGGGACCCGTATATATTATTACCAATTGTATATCTTCGTAATGATAGAATGTAATTAGGTCATAGCTTCTATGAATCTATGTAATTGCACTTTAAATTCAATACAATTTATTCAATTTTATTCAATTTCTTCTCTTTCATGGTATCAAAGTAGATTTGATTAACCAATTCAAAATCAAATACTCAATTCATTTATAGTGGCAGAAAACTCAAGCCCTAACCAAAATAATACCTCTGCAATTGTACCTAAAGTTGTAGAGAAGACAAACTTTAAAAAGATCCCTGAAATAGAAGGCAACATGGAGTTGAAGACCACCAATGTGTCCTTCAATGGATCTGACTATCTGTCCTAGTCCACGGTAAACCAAATTGTACTTAGTGACAGAGGCCAAATTAGTTTATTGATAGAAGCTTCATAGTTCCTATCAAAGTTGACCCTAATTATATAGAATGGAGCATGAATAACTACTTGGTTACATCATAGATCTTTAATTGGATTGAAAAATTTACATTACTTGTTTCATGTTGCAAAAAGTGCCAAAGATTTATGGGATGCAATCAAAAAATTGTACTCTCATCACGAGGACCTCTATTGAGTCTTTGAACTCAAGAAAAGAATTATCAAGCTTCAGAATGGTAAGAAGGCCTTTGTTAAATATCTCACCAAGCTAAAGATGATGTAGGAGGAGCTATCAATGCTAAGCTAACCAGCATTGATCCCCTCATCCTCAAAAAGCAAGAAGATGAAGAAAAAGTGTTCAAGATACTCAAGGGAAATTCCTCTAAGTACGAGTCTTTTCAAGATGTAATTCTCACTATAGCAGATCGCCTTCTAATTAATACTATTTGTGCTATGATTTAAAAAGAAGAGACTTGAAAGAGTGCATTCCTCAACTATTAATAAGGAACTGCCTATACTGCAAAGAGATTCATAAACTCGAGAGAGATTTTGAATGCTAGAGGTCGAGGTGGAAGAAGAACCAAAATTGTATGCAACTACTATGGTAAGCAAGGATACCCCATGAAAAAGTGTTGATTTCTCCACCCATACTTGAGGCCTCAAAAAGGAAAGAAACATCGATCATGATTAATCAATTAGAAATCTCAATGCATTTGCTGCTACTACTACTCAAGAGTTCATGGCACCAAACCCCAACAAGGATATTGCCCATCGAGTTCTCTAGCACTTAAAAGTAGGAGGAAAAGTAAATTCTATTAAACTAAAGTCTTCTGCAAAGATTCCAAATGAAGGTACTTCTTACCTTGTAGCAAATTTGACAATTGTTGCATATGTCATGACTGTATATACTATAAATACCTATTTTTATCATTCATATAGAGGTAATTTGTCATAGATTATGGACTCTTGTGCAAATGAATACATGTCCAACAATCTCACTTTAATTTTTTATCTTAAAAGAAAGAAAATCACTTTATATGCATTATAAATGGATGAAAATTCCAATTAATAAGAATAGTTCTACCAACATTTTTTTCCAAAAAAGTATAAAATTGAATCTTTATATGTGCCTAATTTATTTAGCAATCTTTTTTCTGTGAATAAAATTACTCGACAACTTAATTGTCGAGCTATATTCTTTATTGATAAGGTGGAATGAGACTCTTTAAGAAGGAAAAAGATTGGTGAAGGCAAATTGGTTAATGAGTTGTACATGATTGACCACCACCCTAGTGCTACTCTTACAGCCCACAAAGATGTTTCTCTACTTGAATTATGTCATTCTAGGCTAGGCCATCCTAGTCGTACTATTTTATCTAAGTTATTTCCTAAATTTTGTAAAACTGACATTTATTCCAATAGTTGTAAATTTAATAAGAACATTTTTTGTTGATTCTAAATTGATTAATAATGAGCTATTTTAAGTTAATTCACTCTAATGTGTGGTCTGCTCTTTTATTATCTTATGATAGATTTCAATATTTTGTCACTTTTATTGATTATTTTAGTATAGTTACATGAATTTTCTCGTTAAAGTATAAAAGTAGGATCTTTAAGGCCTTCCAAGATTTTCACAGATTAATTGTAACTCGGTTTAATACTCTGTCAATGATCTTTAGAACTGACAATAGTTGGTGAGTATAGAAAGAATTTTATTGATTACTTGAAGAATCTAGGCATCATAAACTAGACCTTGTGCATCTACATCCCTCGATAAAATAGGACTGTAGAGATGAAGAACTGGCATCTCCTTGATGTAGCATAAGCAATGATGTTCAAAATAAATATAAAAAAGTTCTGGAGTGTTAGAGTCCTCACAGCTTGCCATGACATCCATAAGACTTCTACCAAAAATCCTACAAGGAAAATATTATTTAGGAACTTTCTCAAAAGTAAACTAAATTTGAATTATCCTTACATATTTGAATGATGTGTTTTTCTTCATGTTCTTGTAAGCAAACAAGATAAGCTCGACAAGAGAGCTATAAAATAAATGTTCCTAAATTTTTCTCAAAAGAAACCTAAATGTGAATCATCTTTGTATATTTGGATGATGTGTTTTTTATTATGTTCTTATAAGAAAACAAGATAAGCTTAACAAGAGAGCTATAAAATACATGTTCTTAGGATACTCTAGTACTAAAAAAGGTTACAAATATTTTTATCTAATTATTAGGCAAGATATTTTATCCCGAGGTGTCCAGTTTGAAGAATTGTAGCTATACATCAAAGGACCTATAAAAGAGCAAGGAGCTATAACTCAGCAAGAGAATCCAAAGAAAATTCATAAAAATTCATCACCATTACTAATTGTATGTAATAGTTTATCTCTGAGTACAACAAAATGTACATCACCAAAATAGAAAGAAACAACCAAATCATAAGAAAATTGTAGACCTAAATTAGTGAACCTACAAAAAATTGCAGTCTGCCATCCACTATGACAACACCTGCAATCAATTGACAGATTAGGAGAACAACATCAAGACCTCAACACAATACAACCTGATGAACTAAACTCTTATGAGCAAGGTAAATATAAAAACTTCAATCATCTTGATCAGTTTGTTAAAAAATCAACTAAAATCAAATAGGTCAGTAATAGATTAAAAGATTTTAAAACCTTTCAAATATATTATTCTATTAAAAATCATATCATCTATAAGCACATTAAATCAAATTATCTTGGCTTCATTAGCTACCTAGATAATAACTAGACAGTAATTTATATTCTGAGACTATTAAACATCATGTATAAAGGAAAGCTAAATAAGAATTGAATGCTTTAAGACAAAATCAAACTTGGTCTATTACTAATCTCTTACTAGGTAAGAAAGTAATTAATTATATATAGATTTTTAAAATTAAACACAATAGTGATAGTACTATTGAAAGACACAAGGCTACACTAGTTACAAAAAAAATTATTCAAACCTTATAGATTAATTATAGCAAAACCTTTGCTCTAGTAGCCAAGATGAACATCATGTAGATTTTTAATACAATAAATTAGAGATGACAATTAGAACATATGAACGTAAAAAATACATTTATATAGGACAGACTTAAAGAAAAAATCTACTTTAACGTACCCTTGGATTCAGATCATACACCTCCAATAAGGTATGTAAATAGTCATTTATGACCTAAAACAATCTCCTCTTGCATAGTAAAATCTAAGAGGTAAGTTAATCAGTCTAGAATTCTACAAATACTATTCAAATTATAATATTTTTATGTCCACTAGGCATCAAGGTAAAGTATTTGTCTTCATTTATGTCAAAAGTATTCTTATTACTAGGGATATCGACATTCTTATTAGCAAATTGAAGTTTAAATTATAAAGAAGATTCAATATAAAGGATCTAGGTAGGTTAAGTACTTTCTTAGTTTGAATTTGCCTATTTTCCTAAAAAAATATTTCTAAATCAAAAGATATACTCTTGATTTGCTTAAAGACACTAAGAAATTTGGATCAACTCCCTTTAAAATCTTGATTAAGCCAAAATTTAAATTTTCTAACCTTAAAAAAGGCAAAATGGTTTTTGTTGTTCAAAGATTTCAAAGAACCTTTGGAAAATTGAATTATTTAACTATCAACCGACCTTATATAATCTATGATGTGAATATAATTAGCCAAGTCATACACTTGCCTAAAGATATTCACCTTAAAATCATGAATCAAATATTGTAATATCTCAAAAAAGACTGACATCTAAAACGAGACTCTCAAAATCCAGCAAAGAACAAATGATAGACATCTTCACCAAGACAATATTTTAAAAATAACATCAATTGAGGATCCTAGCATTCAATTAGACAATCGATTGGATTCCATAATTGAATAGAATATCAATTGGTTAACCCAATTAAGATAATTGAAGATCCAACACTAAATTGAATATTGATCAGAAATCTTTGGATATCAATGGAGGTCTACCTACTCCAACGGCTACTTCCTATTATTGGGACCCATATATATTCTTACAAATTGTATATCTTAATAATTATAGAACGTAATTAGGTCATAACTTATATAATCCATGTAATTACACTCTTAAGTCAATACGATTCAATCAATTTTATTCAATTTCCTCTCTTTCAAAAACTTTCATTCCATGATCGTTTGTAATGGGGCTATACAATCACTAATTCTGAAATTAACTTGATTAATACAAGATTAACAAAGAAAATCTCTAAACTTAAGTTAATTCATGTCAAATCCCAAATTTTGGGTTATTGGCATGGGCATAAAAGCTCCATGGAAACCATATGGGACCCTACAAGGCAACATGATCTTGGCAACTGGCTCACTGGTGAACCTTTTCGTGTCGATAACATATGCCTACAAGAAAAATACAATAACTGATTAATGATGGGTTTGTAATGTTATTAGAAAGAAAAAATATAACACTTAATATCGACGATTAAGGTTTACCTTGGAAATATTAGTATCTTCATTGTGCACAAAGGTGATGATCCATCCGTCGTCCTCTTGGAGGGCTCCTAGCTTAGGAACAAATGCTGCTCCAGTGCAGAAGGTGTTTTCTTCAAATTTGTGGTATTCCACTTTAATTTGGTCTTTTGCTTGCCTCTCATTTCCCTGGTTCGGAATCCGAATTAGAAAACACAATCAAATTATAATTTTCCAAACTTGATGCGCTCGCTTACCAAGGAGGACTTTGTGTTCGAAACTTCAAAGTATAGTTTAGCTAGGCCTCCGTATTTTGCCATCCCTATGATGAAAAATAGTACCCTCATTAGTCCATTCAATCAGTCATGAATAAAATTTGATGAGTTTTGTGATCGTTACCGGAGCTAGAGCTTGCTTCGGAATCAACGATCTGAGTGTATCCAAAATTATTCCGAACACCGATGAATTCGGCATTGATCATGGGGAATTCCATAGAGAAAAGGGTTCCGGTGAGATATCTCTCTTTGACCCCTCCCGTCTCCAAGTTTAATCTCCACTCGTAACAGCGAGAGAATACGAGTCCATCTTCGGATTTGCCATCGGATTCATTAGATTCTACTCCTTTCAGCCTTCTAGAGAGCCACTCGGACTTATCTAAATCATTATCAGGTCCTGGAATAATTGAATCAAGAGCCCTGCACCCGAACACCACAACCTGATACACCTCTAGATTAGTTCCAAAACTAGTTCTCAAGTTCTAAATGACGGGAAGTTCATATTTTAATTAATCACCTCGTCACCATCCTCGAAGCTATTAAGAATGTGAAATGTGCATCCAGGTTGGACATCAAACCACTGGATCGATCCTGTGTCGCCATACCGAGGCATGATCCCAATCCTCGCAAAATCGCCTTTATTGTACTTTATCAACCTGCATGGAGAATTTTGGTCGTTACTCAATAAAGTGGTGTAAATTTATGTCAAATTGGAGACGTGTATATAATATATACTCACGGGCCACCTCCAAGGAGACGATTTATGTCTATGGTTAATGGAAAGTCCAAGATCACATTGTACCTGTAAAAAGAGAACTGATGAGAATTCTAAGACATAAATGATATTTACCATTAGCATGAAATGAGTTAGGTACCTCTCTGTAACTCCAATTTCGTGAGAAAGGGTGCACCTATTCAACCCGACATCAGCTTTGTGAACCAATCTCTTCCCATCAGCTGAATTTAAGTTCAAAGATAATTAACTCGAGATTGCTTGATCTCTTAATTATCGTGCATGTTTCAGAAGGAAAGCGGGAAGAGAAAACACGAACAAGAAAATTTGATTTCTTGAGTATCTCACCAGAAACTACTCCTAGTTCCATGTAAGGTTTAATTGCATCCACTCCCATCATAACTAATTCCCCGGAACCAGGAGCTTTCTGTAACAAGACACCAATATACAATTAAATAAGAAAATTTTCAATTAAGATAGTTAATATTCGTTGACTTTTCATGTTTGTTTTTCAGACCTTTGGATGGCTGGTGAAAGGACGATTCCAGGCTCCGTTGAGAGTCCAATTGCCTAGAGTTTCAAGGGTAAATATGTCAATCTCCTGAGGAATGTGGTTTTCAGCAACCGAGAATAGTCTTCCCGAATGCTCAAAGACGTTGGTGTTGCTTATGTACTTATTCACTTTCCCAAACCTCAACTGCAAATGTACAAATGGACGTGACGATGTGGAATTAGAATTAGCGACATTATATCAAAATAGAATTTTCTTTATCAAGACAGTTTTTTTCCCACCGCAATTTTAGATCTTATCAATACCAGCGATTAAAAGTTCACAATTAAGAAATTTTTCACTTGGTAGACTGTAAGTATTACTAATAATAACAAATTTTACTTTTCAAAAAAATGTGCAACTGGAAAGTGAAAAAGGACGAACCAAATATTTCATGTCCTACTTTTGATCAAAAATTAATCTGATTTATTTCATATTTTTCGAAACTAACATGAGATACTTACTAAAGATTAAATATTATCTATTATGCTTACCAAGTTTAACAAATAGGCAGACAAAATTGCTGGAGAGTCTCCTTCAATTGCGGGTATAAAAGATGGCTTGTTCCTTTGTTTCTCTAGCTTGAAGGTCTCACTCTCAACGTGTCTGTTATTGTAGAAAACGGACCAGCTTCCATCACTTGATTTTTGGAAATAGATGGCATGAAGCATTCCTTCTCCTTCCACCCAGATGTGGCTTGACCTTCCAAACATTGAGGTTGTTGATTTTAGCCCCCCAAATAGAGGGTTTGGCCCTGCTTAACCAATTATACTAGTTAGCATATTATAGTGCACATTGGATGTCTTCTCCAAAAGGAATCTCATGCCACCTTTTGTCTATTCATGTCGTTTCGGACCTGGACTAGAAATTTAATAGCACATTGCATATTTTTTATGTCCTTTTTTAACTAAGTGGATCGGAAGTCTTTCATTAACAAAAGAAATATAGTGATAGATCTTATCACATGCTCCACGACTACAATTACGAAGATGCGAACAACCAAAAAACTATTGATGGCTACTTCGATTAACAATTTCCGCAATAATCAAACCCTTTCATTTTAATATGTCCAAATACGAACACTTGTAATGGAAAAAAAGAATTAACCTACAGAAACCCTTTTAATTTGATATGTCCAATAAAGAGATTTACCTAAAAAACGAACATTAAACGATGGGTTGGCATATCGTTGAAAACCCGTTGTCCTGCCGGCCATTCCAACATATGCATTGACTAATCTGATTGTTTGTTCTAACTATGTAAAATACAATATCATTTGTCTTTTATCATTTGTCATTTATATCTTGGAATACAAGTAGAAGCCGAAGTCAATGCATCGACAAAGCCGTAAAAAACATCATTGGGACGAGATTAACTGGAAGAACTCTCGTTTTCACCTCAAAACTTCGGGTTAATATTAAATTAGTCAAATGATACATGACGATTCATATAATTTCTGAGAAATTCAATGATTCAAACCAGCTCAATACACCAAGAAAACTGACAATTATCGTACCATGCATGTCCCGGTGATGAATGTAACTTTTTTGTTTGATGTCACTGTCTATTAAACTTATCCATTTGGAGTCCAGTAGATAAGAGTTAATTATGAATATAAATTAATCATTGGCTAAACTAATGTCTGACTTCGAAGACAATGAGACTTGCCGAGTGAGACATTGTTAATCAAATCATCTTCTTTTCCGGTTATTAGTTACTGATATTATTATAATTACTAATTATCTAGAGAAAAAATTCAAGGAGACGACGAACTTTACCATTTCTTATGTAGGCACCCTCCGTGAAATCATCCGGAATTTTCCCTTCAATACGGGTTACAAGCAACGCTTTGTTCAACTCGTCAACCGGAGCAAAATTACTCTGCAAAATAACCATATTAAATTGCTTCATCCAGCTGAAAGGTTGCTAATATTTAGCTTACTCGGTAGTTTCGACCAAAAATAAGAATTAACTGAAAGGCTAATAGTGATAATTAAACCAAAACTTGATGACAAGTATAAAAAAACCTTAACCCAGATCTCGAGGTTAAATTCTGAGAGCCAATTCTGTCATTCCAAATCAATCGTTGACCATTGAACAAGGAGTAGTTGATTGTGTTGAGACTGTTGTCCCACGTTAATTAAAACATGTGGGATGGACAAGTTTTTACATGTTAAAAATGCACCAATTTATCACCTTAAATTTTTGGATTAAATATAGAGATTCTGTAACATATTGATTAGTACCTGACAAGGGAGCAATGGCTGGTCAACAAACTCGAACACGGAATCAACAAATGCATCCAGAAGCCGAGCCGAGGCATTCTTGATGAGCTTGGAGACGTCCATTTGCATGGAAAGTCGTTGGAATTCCCTTACCAGTGGCTGCCATAAGTAAGACCCTTCCTTACTATCTTCACGTAAAAGTTATAGAAATTTAAAGGTTAACTTATGAAAAAGAGTCTCTCACCTTGAAATTGGAGGAAGAGGCGATGGATGTTTTGAGATCATTGAAATTGCCAGGGAGTGAAGGCCTTTGGATGGAGCAAACCACACGAAAATCCATGGAAGCCGAAGAACTCATAGCTCGTGGATTTGCACCCGTTGACTTTATTTTACCTTTTACTCAAATTTATAACATGGCAACCATGGAAATCCGAACGGAATATATATCGACTAGGTATCTATCTTGGGAGTTGCGAGCATCTTCACTAATGGACAAAAATGTCTAAAATTGTGATTTGTTCACCTTTCTTAATCTCAGACTTTCTTTTTTTAGGTTATTTTGTTCGGGGGGAAAGTCCTTTGCGTTGGGGACAAGTATACACGTACAAGATATAACATAGCATTAGGCTGAGTGACAAATGCTAATAACTAAGTTACCATTCACAATGTCTTGATACATTTGACATTGTATATTTTTTTAGCAATCGAAATATTGTTATATTTTTTTGTCATTGTATTAAGACAGGTGTGTCATTTACTAGTTTAATCGAAAATCTCCGTAAGCAATCAGCCACAAGTTCATTGGCGGACAGGAAACCAATGCAACAAAACGATTATCTCATCTGTGAAATTGGCATATTTGTCCCAGATGAGAAGTTTTCATCTTAGCTTATAATCAATTTATATGTTTTTATAGGGTGTAATCAATTTATGTGTTTTTAGGGGGTATAATCAATTTATATGGACAACACTAATGGAAGTTAAGTAACAAACTACTTGAATATTTTTTCAGTTCGAACTCTAATAAACATCATAAAAAATTACATTTAAATAGGATCCACTAATATTTAACGTTGGGCTAATCATTAATAGTAAATATTGCAATTAAATCAAAGCTCATAGGGCTGTGCGGCAAAAATAGAACCCTTCGCTGCTTGGTTCTCCAAATGATAAGTCTGCAAACACCAAGGAGAACAATGTGAAAGGCTGCATCTTCATGATTTATCGGATCGAATAACATGTGTTAGATTAGCCACATGTATAAATTAAAATCAACATCTTTTAACTTTCAATGTTGTATTATCTAAAAAGATCGACAATATGTTCGAATTTTGTTTCCAATGCCATGAAACGAAGAGTTGTACAATGACGATGAACAACTCAAATAGAGAATTTTCCAATTTTTTCACCTTTTAAGTAGAGTACAGCAAACTTCTATTCCTAATATGTTATCCTCCAAAACTAACAAAGTAATCTTTTACATAAAAGAAATGAAAGTAAAAAGAAGAAGAAGCTGGTCCCCATGGGAATGGACGGATGGATGTATATGAAACCGAATGTACCTGTTCTTCTGCGGGAATATTTCTGAAATTTGGTCGGGGGAAAAATCAGTTTTGTCTTTATTGCGATTTTAAAAGGATGTTGGAAGATACTCCGATGAGGCAACCAATTAAAGTCAACTTGTTAGCTTACATTAGCACAGCTACTTGGGGAGGTGACTCACGTCTTACAATCAAACAATTCTATATCAAATGATTCCACTGTATGATGGTATCTACCAAGCACAGTTATACCTTTTTGTCCATATTCTCATTTGTGACCATATGCTATCTAGTTCTATAACCACAGACGACTAATTTTGAGAGAAACCAATAGAATTTTAAACTCTGAAATTTCTTAAATATTATTAGACAACATGTCCTTTGTGTTTATAAATAAAAATCAAAAGTCAAAATTAAAGATGTTCGTCATCAAATTGTTAATAAAGCCCTTTCAAACCAAGATGAAATGGCCGAGTCTCAAAGTCTACCACGGGCTGCTTCAGAAGCCCAATGGACTATTTGCAAGCTCCTCCTAGGAAAACCCGACAACTTTGCATTGGCTGCACGACCTCGCTCGAGGCAGATGAGGTACTTGGTTTCACCTTCTGCAAAAAACAGAATTTAGTAACGGGTGTTCCAGATCATATATTCCAACTCCACGGAAGAAATTAATTAAGGGAATAGAACATACCTGACACCAAACCAAGAGTAACAATACCATGTTCCTTGGCTTCACCATATGCAATTGGCGATTGCACAAGTACAATCAATTTAGTCAAATACATCATATTTAGTGTAAGTCCCCATTTTGGTTGCTTGTGAGATTACGATTGTCGGCTCCGTCTGTTAGGATCGCACAACGCACACCAACACGGGAACAAAGTCGCACAAAGAACACGGACACAAGATATAACGTGGTTCGGCCTAATGCCTACGTCCACGGCGAGAAAGGAGAACTTTTATTGATGGGAACCGAGTCACAAAGCCTTACAACAACCCTAGTAACATGCCTTTATATAGTAGGCAACACTTGGGATACAAGAAAACCTATCTAGGTCGAACTAGGAGTCCAAAACGAGTCCCGAGCTGATTAGGAAGTTCTGCCGCAGAAGCACCCAGCGTACGTTGGCTTCCCCAGCGTACGTTGGCCTTGCATTCTGGACCCCCCAGCGTACGTTGGCTTGCCCAGCGTACGCTGGCCCTCCAATCTGTCTCGCCACAACTCAACAATCTCCACCTTGGCGAGAAATCATCCCGTGCGAGAAACCATGAAGCTCCACCCGAACTTCAACAAACTCCACCTTGACGAAGACTCCGCCCCATGAAGAACCATGAGAACTTGCGAAACTCGACTCGACTACCGACTCACTCCATCAACCGTAGATAACCACCATCATCAATAAGACCATCTCAACTTTCTCGCGCACTTCGTTCAATCACTTGGAGCCAGCCCCAAAGCTCGAGCTTCCGAGCTTACTTGGCCTACACCCTCCAGTCTCCATTGAACCCGAAATAGCGAGTCCCCTTGTAGAAGCAACCTTGCCACCAATAGACGTACCCTCTATTATCCGGTCAGCCCCATGCTCCGCAACCTCGAACTGCTCTTCCGCCAAATTACCTTGCACCAAACCAACGCTATTTGCCATAGCATACAATGGGCAACCTTTTGTTCCACCTAGTAGAACCCTCAACATGCTTCGAACACCAAAGTTCGGCCTTGAGTGAGATACCCGACTCGCGCGTGATGTCACCAATGGCTTTACATGCCCAATGCCACAAAAAATCTCACTCAGCCACAAAAAATCTAGTAAGAAAAATCTATGGAAGGGGAAGAGTATCTTGGGAGATAACATGTTGGAAAATATGGTGGTATGGAGGATGAAACAATTGTGAGTTTGCTGTATGTGAGATTTCAAGAATTTTGTAAAATTTCAGACAATTAATTTGGCCTTACGAGATTAACACGAGTGCAGCAGGTCTAGCGAGCTAATGTCATCAAGATACTGAGAAATTCTTACTCTAATGATAGAAATTGATGATGCTTAGCACGAATTGGGAAAGTATGAGAGGATTTCGTTGTTTGAAAAATGAGGTCATAAACTTCTATTTATATAAGACTTGGGATCACCATAGAACCTTACCATCACCAAACCACGTCCCGAAAATATTCAAATTGGTGACTTTACGAAAGATCACGTCCAATATATCAAAATGAAGAGGTGTGATTTTTTCAAGTGAGGCCGGCGGCCGCCGTGTTCGAGAAAAAGGGCAGACTTGACACCCACAAGGTCCGCACAAGAGTGTTTTCTCTCGTACAATAGTCATCTGACACTCGTCAGGTGACCGGCGCCCGTTGGACCCTTAAAGCCCTCCACCCTCTTTGTTTTCCAAACAAAAAATTTTACTCATTAACAAACAACACATATCGTAGAACCTCATATGCTGTTAATGAATTTTGAAAATATCCAACATTCTTTTGTTATTTTCAAAACTTTTAAAATAGTAAAAAATAGTAGACAAAGTAAAGTAAAAAAGCCTTAAAACTTATCAGAGAGTTATACCAAATCAGAGTGACTGCATCATTTAAGTGATTGTCTTCGTACTCATGAGGAATCAAGCCAACGTAGTTCACAAAGGACAGGGATGAGCATGATCTTAGAAACCAATACATAGGTGATATGTATCTTTTGAATTTGAACATTCACTTAGTTTAAAAAAAATTCAAAAGTTTATCGAGATTCAACAGTGAAAGAATCCAAGTATTCTTTGCGATAAAATTGGATTACACATATTGATTTCGATAACTAGGTTATTCCGTAATTCACACGTTAATGTCGACGGTTTGATTAACGTGATTTGGAGTATGGAAACACTTGGAAAAATTTATGAAAGGGGAAAAGAAAAAGTATCTCGAGGGAGAAAATCCCCCCTACCATACCTACCATAGAAAACTTGACGTAAAAAATCTCTAGAGTGGGAAAATATATCGGGGGAGAACGCAACCCCCCGCTCGCGGAGAGAATTTACGTATTCAACTACAAATTTGACCAATTCAACTACACTAGACCAATTCAAGAAGGAGAGAAGAAACCCGTGGCATTGTAGCCTAGTGGTATTGGGAGGTGTTGAGTTGGTAGAGGTCCAAGGTTCAAACCTTGGCTTAGGCATATGTTCTAATAGAATAGAATTAGAATAGCATCTCAAAAAAAAAGAGAAGAAGAAAAAACCCTAACCTGAACGATTACATAGGTGGTGGTGTGGGGTTGACATGTAAGATGCAGATGCTTTGAAGCTTCTTCTCCCAGAACGATTATATTTTTGTATGGGAAATATAATTAATGCATGACCGTTACTGAAGTATGAATTCTGTATTAATTATAGGACATAAATATTTCTACATAATTAATAGAATCTATCCAGTTTATGATTTTGTATTAGATTTAGATATTTAACATGAATTCATGAGATATAACTTCTTTTGCCAAAAAGAGTATGGTAATTATTCTAAAGTTATTGCTCACATGAAAGACTATTTTCAGACACCAATTTATTGTCCCTCACTTTCTGTCAAGGGTCTAACTGACCGTCTCTCTAGGAACTTCCGAGAGTTGTACATGTCGGTGTAATTTTTGCTTGCCGAAACTTAATTTACAAGTCCAATTATAATTATTATTTTCATTTAAGAAAAAAGAAATCGAATATGGAATTCTCTAAATTAACCATCAAACAAGAAAATAGAAAAGGTAGATGATATAACTCATCAATTCCATGTTTCCATCTCAGTTGTTCAATGGTGGTTCGGTCACGTTAAATATTGCGTCGGTCAAGACTTTTAACATTTTCAGATTTTAAATTTCCACGTCAGCATAGAGCCCAGGAAAGCCACAGCCCGCGTAATTAACTAAGCCCGCGGACCCCAATACGGCGCCGCCTCCGCGAAACTTCAAAAAGACCAAACGCCACGTCAGCATCGGAGTCAATTTAAAAGTAGTCTCTCTCTCTCTCTCTCTCTCTCTCTCTCTCATAAAATACCTTTTCCCTTTATGCCCCCGTCTCTCTGAAACGACACCGCCTCTCTCTCTCTCTCTCTCTCTCTCTCTCCCTAGGCTTCGCCAGCGATCCGGGGGGACTCGCAGGTAATATTGAGAAACCCTAATCTGTAAATTATTTTCTTATCTCTTTATTGCGTGTCGTGGACACGTGTCCAGATCCGATGGTTCCGGCGACGCTGTCCTGTCTCGATGACGTGGATCGGTTTTAATCACTTGTCTTCTTTGTTGGATTGGGTGTCTTGAGCTAGGTTTTTTTTGTGTTTGTGTGGGGTTTGAATTGGGGAGACAAGTTGAGTTTTTTTTTTTTTTAATCCAACCTCGGTTAGGGTTTGTTCCAATTGGTTTAAAGGGTCAAAGATTTTAACTTTTTTTTGTTTGCTTGTTTTGTTCGTCGTTGGGTCTGTGAGATAGGATCGGGGAGTTGGATTAGGTGGTTGTGTGATGTGTGATGTGATATGGCGGAGGGGGATTGTGTTCAATGGGCTCTGTTATTTGTGTTCGATGGATTGAGTGAGTGAATATGATAAGATGGCTTTTGGTGGTTGCTTGAACAGAAAGTTGCCTGGCCTGGCTCGTCGAACCCTAAGACGGTTTAGTTTCGAGGCTCGTGACATTGAAGTAGATATTTGCTAAAGATAGATAATAGCTACTACTACTGCTACATCCTCCTTAGAGCACTATCATGGTCATGGGTGGCTGTGTGCTATTGCAAAATGCTTGAAGGTAACTGGGTGACATTGATGTGATGTAGCCTGACCTGACCCCGTGGGTGATTGTTTTGGAGAACAGTAGTTGCTATAGACCAGTGAGATGCTGCACCATTAAGTCGTTGTAGCTTCTGCGGCGTTGAGTCCACAATCTTGTGAATGTCTCTCCTGATGGCTGCTTGGAACGATGTTTCCTTTGAAGGTCGTCGCTTAGAGAAAGACGATTCAGCTAAGGATGTAGGAATTCACTGCTTAGAACCCTTTTAGTAGGGAATAGGGAGATGTGTTGACCAATTCGCTCCTTGATTTCTATGTGACTATGCCAATTTTGTGAGTGAAGCGAAAAGCTTTATCCATTGTCCGACAAACTGAGAGAAGTCAGGGTCTTTTGGCGCCTGTAATTTCTATTTTTTTTTTTAAAGCAGGCCACTTTGAGCCAGTCATGTTGTGTATTATATTCAGAACTTGGTTATGGTGACTTCAGAGCCACAAACCTTGACATGATTAACGTTAAGAAGAAAAAAGTGTCTCCTTTTGTTGAATTTGTGTAGCAAGTGTTCGACTTTGCCAAGCCTGCATCTTTGTCTAACAACATATCGGAGTTGGGTAAAAATTTAGCTTACAACTAACTCTTCATTGAGACAATCCTATCATATTTTGAGTGCTAGAGTATTGATACAATGATACTTATCTATCCGTCAACTGTCTGCTAGATTTTCCGTATCTCAATTACATCTCTAATTCATCTTTGAAGCAGCATATTGGTCTTGCCAAGTTGGAAATTACGGATGGCGAAAGATAGAAGAAGCCGTGATATTAAGGCCAGGGCCTCCCCGTATAAATGCAGCTCCAGTCGGTCGAGTCGACCATCCTCTAAATCTGCTAGTGAAAGTGAAGCAAATGTAAAAGAATGGGGAGAAGCAAGGTGCCCTGTTTGTATGGATCATCCTCACAATGCAATTCTGCTGATATGCTCTTCCCATGAGAAAGGTTGTCGGCCATTTATGTGTGATACAAGTT
Source organism: Hypericum perforatum (assembly GCA_012979155.1). Classification (NCBI taxonomy): domain Eukaryota; kingdom Viridiplantae; phylum Streptophyta; class Magnoliopsida; order Malpighiales; family Hypericaceae; genus Hypericum; species Hypericum perforatum. The sequence continues at coordinate 56,301 of SOPF01027750.1, read as the reverse complement.
ATCGCCACTCGAATTGCTTCGATCAGTTCCGCAAGTCATTTCAGGGAGCTTCGGATAGTCAAAATGAAGAAACTAGGCTCACAACTGACAATTCGGGTAGTGTTGTTCCACTAGAGTTAACAGTTACTGAGCTATCCCAAGAAGCCGGAGAAGGACCGTGGTCCAGGGCGTCCACTCCTTGTGAGAACAAGAAGCAGCCAAAACTGATGTGTCCACTCTGTCGGGGACAGGTAAGGGAGTGGATCGTCATGGATTCTGCTCGGCAATTTATGAATGCTAAACCTAGAAGCTGTGCGTCTGAGACTTGTGATTTTAGTGGCACCTATGCGGATCTCAGGAAGCATGCAAGAAATGAGCACCCCACCGTGCGTCCATCAGAGACTGACCGAGTTCGGGAGCGCAACTGGAGGAGGATGGAACGTCAAAGGGACCTCGGAGACTTGCTCAGTACGCTCCAATCGTCAATGGGAGAAGAGAGGGGCGATGACGATGTTTTGTCCATAGATGGTGGTTGGCTCACTTTCTTTCTGATCAGAGTTTTCCAGCCGGGGGGCAGCTCAAGGAGCAGTAGTTGGTCTCGTACGTCGAGAGCCAGAGCTCGTGTGAGCTTTAGGAGGTTGTCGACCCGACTTTGGGGCCAGACAGATGATGCAGAAACTGGTTCTTTCCCCGGAGACGAAGATAACGAGTCTTCTGATGGCGGATCGAGCCCTTTGAGGCTGCGCATTTGGCGGCGGACAACACCGGAGTCATAAGGATCGGAGAACGAATGGACCACGAATCCTGTGGAGACGACGTAATTGAAGGTCGTTAGCTGGACGACTTGGAGCTAGTTTGAATATCTCCCGAGGAGAGGGCGAGAGGTCAGCGTGTGGAAATATCGAATTGTTGTAAATTGTTTGGAACATTAAGTTGGCAGTTCATCGGTTTGGGGCTTAATTAAATTCCCTTGAACATCGAACTTGGAAGCTAAACAACTTGTTCGTGCGTTTGTTAATGCGTGAGAGATAAAGAGGGAGAGGATCGCTTTCCTTGGCCTATTTTTAAGATAGTATCAACATTGGACTTTTGTGCAATTATCTAACGCACTCTATTTAAATGAATTGTTCGAAAGAGCCATCTCCAAGGAAGAATCTTAGAATCACCGAGACTTGACTAGTAAGCAACTTGTCTAATATAAAATATAAATATGATCTTATGAAGTGATAAGTTTTCTAAACTGGTAAAAAGGTATATTATTTAATAAATACATATATTTTTATATATTTAACGAATTTTAAAACAAATTTATAAATATACTTACTTATTTAATAAATGTTATACCATCCATCCTTTTTTAAATTATCTGTAAATTATTGTTATAATCATAATTTTGTTATAAATACTCTCATTCGAATAAAAACATTAAATAACAAGAGATTTTATATCATTTGAAGACATTAGAGTCTCATTATTACAACAGGTAGGAGTGATGATTTGGAAAGCATAATTGCAAATGTTTCGGATGTTAAAAGACAGCTAACAAATAAAACAGAAGGAAAGACAAAATAATAACGCTTCCGTTCCGACACTTCTTCCCTCCATACGAAGGCGAAGGCGACAGATCTGGGAGGAGGAAGACGAGGAGGAAACCCAACTCTGTCTTCTCCTTCCATTGAATAGAAAAGAACCCTTTTTTGTTTCCAAGCCGAGTTCCCAAATAAGAAGAAGAAAAGAGAGGGAGGAATTAAATAATGGGGGAACAAGGGACTAATAATAATAATGATGATGATGACGATAGATCGGATTCGAATTCAGATCAAGAGAACCCAACAACGACGATGAATTGCGAGACCCAGGTGTTGTTGAACGTTTATGATCTCACCCCCTTAAACGATTACACTCATTGGTTTGGTTTTGGGATTTTCCATTCTGGTATTGAAGGTTAGTTATTCTTCTCTATTCAGCTTTTAATTGCTTTTTTTTTTGTAATTAATGGGGTCTTCTTGGTGTAGAATGAGATTGGGGAATGATGAGGAAGAAGAAAGTGGCTTTCTTGGTCATGTCATGTTTGAATTGAAGAGAAAGTGGTTGACTTGGGAAGTGGGTTCTTGTTTTTTTTTTCTTCTGGAGATGCTTATGTGTTAGGCCAGACCGCGAAGGAGGGAGTTCAGTTCAAAGATTGTATCTTTGTAATGAAATTCGAGTGCTTTCATCGTATGAGCTTGGATCGTAGCTTGCGTACTTGTTGGGTGATTGCTTGTTGCAAGTTTACAACTTGGAAGAGGACAACTGGTTTAAATGGGAAGAAATGTCTCCTGCTTGCTGGAAATTAGGGATAGATATTCTATATCATGTTTCACGTGGAATGATTGCAATCTGTTTCAGCATCTTTGCTTGTTAGAATATCAAGGATATGCGTGTTTGATTTCGGATTTTTCGTTGTTTGGGAAGTTACGATCTCAATGGAAGAAGGCGTAGGACGGGTAGGAGGCAGTGTTGCAGTTTTGATCGATAACCATTCATCTGCTTACCTGCATTTATGACATTTTCTAGTAGAACATGATTGGTCCTAGACGACATCACACTGTCTCGCTTTCCTTTTGTTCGACATTTGAATTCTTGCCTTTGGGAATAATCTATATCCTTTGAAGGGAATCTATGTCCTTCCTCTTGATTATCATGTTCCTAGAAATACATAAGCTGACTTATGCTCTGACCCACAGTCCACGGAAAAGAGTATGGATTTGGAGCCCACGAATTCCCCGTAAGCGGTGTTTTTGAAGTGGAGCCAAAAAGCTGTCCAGGATTCATATATAGAACTTCAATCCCATTGGGCCGCACTAACATGCCTCCATTGGAATTCCGAACATTTATAGAGAGTGTGGCTTCCGAGTATCATGGAGACACATATCATCTTATTTCTAAAAATTGCAACCACTTCACGGATGACATGTCTGCCAGATTGACTGGAAAGCAAATACCTGGGTGGGTGAATCGGTTAGCTCGATTAGGTATGTTGTTGTTTTCCAAGTAGCTTCTGGATTTGTTTAACTTGATGATATCTGTTTGAAGGGTAACTTGATGATTTGCTGGACCATTTATGCTTGATAGATAGATCGCGCTACAGCTAGTCTAGAACAGTTTCATCCACTTCGTTTATCTGATGTATGACAGTTCCTTTAGCTTTATGCACACTTAAGACGTTGCATTTCTCATGTAGGGATGATTAAAGAGTGTTAAAGTTTATGGCTCTGTTTCATTTGTTTGGTCATCGAATGAACACCACTTGCTCGTCCCAAATGATAGTCTTTTTTCTGCATTTTTTCCTCATCTGTTATAATTGACACCCTACAAAGTTTTTGTAAATGAACGACTGTAACCCTTGTCTGCTGGCTCGACATTCAGGCGCTCTTTGCAGTTGCCTGCTTCCCGAATGCCTTCAAGTAACCACGGTTAAACAGCTGCCAGAATATCATGAATGCTCGGGTGAGTGATTACACTTCGTGATCTTTTTTCTGGATAAATCATCTAATGCAAGTACTTGATTCTCGATGTCGCAACTAGCGTTTTGCTTAGTTTTCTTATGTTGCTGTCATGGTTCACCGGTCACATAAGAAGACGGCAGTGAATCTCTGGCAACCACCACGCCACGTCAGTCGACAGATTTCGATGAGATGGAGCAAGAGAAGCATTTACTGTCACCAAGCTCTGCCAGTGAAGTGGCTTTTGTAAAAGAACCACAAAGATTAAACTCAAGCATCTCAACTTAAAAAGCATGCTTTATGGTGTGGCTGTAATCTCTCAAAACAGTTGAGCAGTACAGCTTCGACCTCCATGGAGAGGGATTCATCGAACACAATGAGCATACGAAGATTGCAAGGCCGATTCAACTGTGTTTGGTAGGAATTGTTGTCTGATTGTTGTATATTTGTATCCTCGTCAAATTCTTTTATCATTGATTTATCTTACTCCTGTATTTTTCATGCTGCTTTGGCACTTAATTATCTGCTAGAGCAGGTAGATTGAGGATTTCTAGAAGTTGGAGATTTATGTGGTTAGTTGCATCAATGGAGGTGGAATTAAAAATTGTACAACAATGCTTCAAAACTTGCTGTAATGAGTGACCTAGAGATTTAGCTTGGAGAGACCCAGGTTGAAATTCTAGTTGTGACGAGATTCTCATAAAAAAATTGTTGTAATGATTGTTAGCTTATGTTCCGAGTCCAACAAGATTTGCATCAGCGCACCCGATGCAACTATTTTTGTATCAACAAAATTTCCGACGTTGTCTGTACGAGCATACTTTTGGGATATTGATCTGTCCGGCAAATTAAGTCAAATATTTCATCTTAATTGGTCAAAAGATCTTTGAATAGCCGAGAAGACTGAGCCAAACAGGTCAACCGTAGTTGGCCAAAGCTGCTCCGAACGGTCAACGGTTCTAACCAGCTAAGAGCTGATATGCCCAAGATCATGCTCAGAAAGCCTAGAGGTCGAAAGTTACAGATATAAGTATGCGTCTAAGGATTAACAAAGGTACAGAGAGCAAGTGAATTGGTGAACCGTTCAAATTCTGAGGAGGAGATCCCCTTACCGGAGCACAGAAGCAGCGTAGATCCTATTAATTGCTCAAACGAGGTACAATCCACGGTCAAACATAATGAACCAATTGGAACGATACAATGAAGCAGCAATTATGTGTACGACACCAAGAACCTGAAATTATGGATTCAACTTTTTTATGACGATCATATTCTCATTGATGCAATAGCAATTGCTCCAGCTTGCGGACCAATCAGGAAGATCCTTCCAGTCCTAACTTCGTAGCGAGCCAGGAACAGACCTCGTCGATCTCTTCGGGGACGGTATAATGACCAAGCCTGCGCAATGGAAAACTATTCAGATACAATGAAATGGAATCCTAGAACAACATTTGGTTTCCTAGTCACCGACTACATACCCGTTGTAGGATTTGAAAGTGACGTTCTGAAATCCATTGGCATTTAAAGCCTGAGAAGATTTCTCGCCATACTTGTAAGAAACCACATCATCCACTGTCACACCAATTAAACAAAAGGACGGGGTTAAGAATTTCAGCAAGTGTATCACCCATCGCTCCCTTGGCAATAGGTTTCTAGATTCCTCGAAAATCCTCAAGAGAACTTTTGCCACGTCAACTAACCAAGTATAAAAGGAAATACATAACCTATCATCAAGCAGAACTGACATGGACTGTCAACAGTATGCCCCATAATAAAGCACTTAATCACACGGGAGAGGCTACGCCAAATTATTAACTTAATGAAACTATAGGCGCCAACAATAAATCGAATGTGCCAATTCGTTCCCCCAGCAGTAACAATATGTTTAGTAATTGGAATCATACCTTTTCCATGACAGAGTAAAATGGGCAACGACGCAGCACGTGTAACAGCTTCATCCTGACCTCTTATCTTGTTTGCCAAGATCCTGATAGATAAGAGAAAACCTCGTGTTATTGGAAAGGTAGCTAGATGCATGCAAAAGGAGAAAATGACATAAGAAGATGACTGACTTTGCACATGGAAGCCAACCACTCAATCCTACTACTGCATTGAAATTGGCAGGGAATGGATTGCCATTGCCATACTTTCCCGACACAAAGCAAGTAGCCGAGTATAGAGAAGTCGCAGCACCCATACTGAATCCACCAACACCCAGCTTAACTGCATGGTAGAATATTGAACGTGAGATAAATACATCACAGAGAAGCGGCTGTAAGAAGGTTTGCAACTAAAACAATATCTCTGCCAGAGACAAAAGGAAATGTAAATGGCTTCTCCAATGTCCTCTGACAAAACTAAATTACTTGTGGACAGGAAGTTAACACCATTTTCCACAGCCATCTCCAAGAAAACCTATGGACCATCACATAGTATTAACCAGAAAAGAACACCCACTGTCTGCTGGCTCTGTCGACAGTAAGTTCACAACATGTGCTGCTGCTGCATCCAAGCCCTCTACATCATCGGTAGCCTCTTCTGAAAGGTCTGACACATCAAACCCTATTGACAACCACATAAATAGAATCAAATTTGGATTAGTGAAAGTCCATTTTGGATAAACTACGAGACAACAGAATCAACTTTTCCAAAACAGGTAAATAAATACAGAGCGGTTATATGCAAAAACGGCGATTTCCAAAACATTATAAAGAAAAGCATTTTGTCTTACAAGCTGTAGATGGAAAGCCCCCAAATAAGGTTACAGGTCGTGTAGGAGCAGTTGGGCATATCCACTTGATCTGCATAAGGTTTTTTAATGTTTAAAGAGTTAATATGCTAATATTTCATTAGCTATTGTTGGGAAGCTAACAAAAAATAGTAGAACATACAGATATTCCTTACGTTTGGAAGAGGAAGAGTCTCCAAGATCTGAGACCAGCTGGAAAAAAAAAACAAGCAGTTAGCACAAAGATCTGGAAAAGATGGCATCATAACCGGAAAAATCAATTTGTTTAATCATCCAGTAGTCCCTTCTTTGCATATCACAGAACTTGTTGGTGAAACTTCAGTATCATTCTCTTCAACTACATTAGCAACTTGAAAGTAGAACAAATCAAACATCAAAATTGGATTCCAGAATGCTGCACCAAGCAGGTAGAAGGAAGGATTCCAGACCAGGCCAAGGTCCATCCAGGGATAAGGAAACATGAACAACAGCCAAAATATCGTTTCCGGAAGCAATGGAATGGAAAAGGAATTTACCTGGAACCGCTATCACCAAGTCCATGAAGCCAGACCACCGTCGCCTGGTGTTTCCCTTTGGGTCTAACCACGTAGGTTCTTCCAAAATCAAAAGCCCTTCTTGCAGTTTTACCACCTTAAGATCACAAGAAACAGGAATCGAAATCAACTGATATCCCGTCCAGGAAAACCAACCCCGGAACAAGAACACAAAAGGGAAAAAGCAAACCAACCGGCAGCCATCGAAGAACCAGGTACACTCATGGTATCAAAATCCTGCAAGAACACGAAAAAACTGTCAAACTCAACTGCTCCAAATCATACCCCGAAATGAGCCCCAATTACTTAAACCAAACTCCGAAACAATCCCGATCACACTAAACCCTAACCATAACAACCACTAAACCAACATGTTCCATCCGTATCCTTCTCGGGTCAGCTCGACGATGAACAAAAAAAAAACGCAACCCATTAGCCGAGCTACACGCGTATGGAGACCGGCACTACCCAAAGCTCTCAACTTGCTTAAGCCAACAACACTAAACCCACAAAAATGGGTAATTCCTCCGGACAAAAATACGCCCTTAAGACATTACTACCAAAAGATTACAAAAAAATGGAGACACGGGAGAGCTAGGGTTTGGAGAAGGGATGTAATAATTTTACCCGGCGAGAAGACAAGACAAGACAAGCTTTTGAACTTGGAACTGAAACCACAAAACGGACCGAAGCCTTGTGTTTCCGTCCTCCTTCACTTAAACTCCTTTCTGCTCCATGTCTTTCTTGTTCCGGCTTTTACTCATCTTTGTGTCTCTGTCTCTTGTCGTTTTCCTTTGCCTTGTTTTCTTAAACATAATAACTGAATAAGATAGCGTAAATTTTATTTGAGAAAAGTATAATTTTAGTAATTAGTAATTTCAATATTTAATATTTATGAAATTGTAATTTTAAAATGACCAAACAGATATTTGTAATATCGTTAAATATCACATTGATATTTGACCAAATATTATGTAGGAGCCAAGTAATCAATATGAGAAATAAAAAAAAAATCTAGTTAACATGTTGCATACAAATTTTTTTTTATCTTAGTTTGTATTTTGATAAAATTGACAATATCCAGATGATATTTTATAGCAGTACAAATACGTATTTTATTGTTGTGAAATTACAACTTCATAAATATCAAATACTGAAATCACAAAATATTTAAATATTTTTTTTCTATTTTATTTATTCTCCCTGTTTTGTCTTGGTGGGAGAGTCGTTGAGCCGTTGATACGTCCAACTTTTGTACCGTCGGATGGAGCAATGGGCTGGAGCCACGTGGCATGATCCCCAACCGGCGGGCATGTCCCACCACGAGATGGGGATCGGTGGCTGACTTTTCCAGACAAGTCCAGCCTCTTGCAGAAGTTTCGTTTGGGCCTCCAAATAAATTTCTAGAAGCCCATAGTTGCAGTTCAGTCCAAGTATCAAATGCAAAGTTGTTCCAAAGTTGAAAAATAATTTAGTTGTCTTTTTGTTTTGACACCATCACTATTTAAATTTTTTTATTATCTGATCTCAACTGATACCGGGGTAATGTAATTATTTTATTCATAAATCACCTGTCACTAATTTTGTTGTATGATATGTCACTCTATTAATTTTAGATAAAAAGGGCAAAGTTGGTAGAATTCAACTTAAATTTGGATGGACGTAAATCTCGAGAGGTTGAATTGGATGTTGAATTGTTTTATTCCAGAATAGTATAGATTAAAATACACGTAGAAATTATTTTTCAAAAATCAAAAAATTATGGAATCAAAGTGGAAAATATTATATGAACCATTATCACATATAATTTAAGTAGGGATCAATAAATATCAATACAAAATGTCTAAAAAGACGGTCATAGAATATTAATAATGATTTTTCTTTAGAGCTTAATGAGAATAATGTATTAGTTCAATTAACAGAAAATATGAATTATGGCTAAATGTTAATATATTATTAAAAAATATCAATATTACAATAAAAAAATGCCAATACGATCTACCCTAATTTCGTACTGTACATACTAAATTGTTTAGTTCGTACCCAATCTAAATAGTGTCCAAATTATACTGATATGTCACACGCTTACATTATGATATAAAGTACTATGAAAATAAAAATGAATAATGTGATATATAATTCGTGATAGCGATAAGGGTTATGTTATGTACATATTTAAAGAGGATTTTAACGAGTACCACAATTAACCTTATATTATCTTTATATGGGTTAGACTGAGTTTTTTTTTAATAAGTGGTTGCTTTCTTCGCGAGTGCAATTCCTGGTGCAATCTGCACTTATATCCTTTTACATTAAGGAACGTCATTTACTTTTTTCAAAAAATATGGATAAAAAATTTTAGGACTACAAACTATTAATGTATAAAAACTTGAACCTACAAAATAGTGATGTGGAGTTGAAAAAGAATTTAAATCTCAATGGGTAGATGCAAACCACCGACATCTTTAGTTGGTGTTTACTGCTCACCTAATCTCGCATTATTTTTATCTCCTTGCCAATTTTTCTGCCTTGAGTACGCAAATAAAACATCCCGGGAAGGTTGCTAGAAATAATAAAATAAAGAGAAAATTACATTTTACCTATCTGTGGTTTCATCGATTTTGCATTCAGGTAGTGTAATTTTAATTTTGTAAATTGGTCCCTGTAGTTTAAAATCTTTTAGAGCATACAGTCCATATCCAATTAATATGATTTTTAAGCCAAAATAATACATAATTATTCGATTTAAAATATCATATTAACATCAATCATAGTAACAATCATGCTTTGATACCAATTTGTTAGGATCAGTACGTAACTATCAATTAATTATGTGTCAATCCTGTTTAATTAAGCGACTAATACATTAATTAAACTACACTTACGTGTTGAAGCGAGCATATACACAAGTCTGGAATGGCTACCATAAGTTGTCGGTCGAGTTGCGATCACGATCGAACGAACACACAACTTGATTTTCACGATTGCCCTTAATTGAAAATCATATTAACTGTATCTCTAAAAGATATTAAACTATAGGGACCAAATTACAAAATTAAAATTACACGATCTGAATGCGAAATCGATAAAATCACACGTAGGTAAAGTGTACTTTTCCCTAAAATAAAATGGCCCCGTCTAATTAGTAAACCAATTGCTGCAATAAAATAATTTTTAGTCATTGGTGAAGGTCATCACTTCAGAGCTCACGAATACGTTAATCTCGCAAAATTAGACTTTTTCATTCAATGATTCTGCAATGTTACAATAGAGGAAGGCCATTGGTTATGAGAATAACAACAACATATGAAATAACGAAAATATTAAACAAAACGGAAAATTTTATGATACTTAAGATATCACGTATGACAATAACGATAAAATAACGCACCAACAACAAATAACTCAAATTTACAATGACTCCTTCATCATCAATATATCATATACAATTGTTTTAATTTCTCTCCCTTTTATGTATTTTTTTCCTTCCTTTTTTCTATTTTCCTTGCATGACAATCAACACGTGTATAAACACTGCATGTATGGTCTGATAAAAACGATATCAATCTTTAAGTATAAGGTGAGAGGATCGAATCCCATGAACGTCCAGATCAAAAATTGTGAAACAATTTAATTAAAAAAAAATCAACGATTTATAATATGATCTTATCACCATCGCTGGCGGTGCTTTTTCCTGCCCTGCATTAAATTTTTGGGACCTTTTATATAAATTGAAGACTTTTTTTTTTGAAATGATAGATGTTACTGTGCTCCTTTATTTTGATATACCCAACTGATGGTTGAGATGTCAATTTCTAATTTATGGCACGATCATCAACTTGGCAATTAATTTTTGGGATCACCAACATTAAGAACCAAGCCAAAAAAGAAATCAACCGAAAATGTAACAGGTAGACATTGGTTTAAGTTATTTTCTTTAGGGGAAAAGCCAAAATTACTTTGTAAATAGTTTCAATTGCCAGGATATTGTGCAATAGTAAACAGGAATATTATGTAAGATCTACCTCCCAGAAAAATCAGACATTGTCATGGAACATGACATAGTGTTGGGATTATGAACATCATGGTTTTGTTGATCTGCTGGTGGTAATGCAGCAGAGTTAGACCCCTCGTCGTCGTCGTCGGATGAGCAATCGTCAACCGATAATATGTCCCCGACGATCATCTTCGTATCGGGCGGCTCGGATACCGGTACATGGCGTTCGAGCATCTCGACCACCTGAGCCATGCTCGGCCTAAGCCTGTCCTTCTCTTGGATGCACCAGAAAGCCACATGAAGCAGCCGTTTTACCTCTGCTTCGTCGGGATCGCCTCTTTCTGTTAGCCTGGGATCAAGAATTTCCTTGATCCTTCCTTCCTTCATTCTTCGATGCGCGATCTTCGGGAAGTATTGCCATTTCCTTGTGGACCTGTCATTGCCTTTTTGAACTAGTGTGACATTCCTCTGACCCCCAATGATCTCCAACAGAACCATACCATAGCTGTACACATCGGATTTTTCAGAGATACCGTGCTCCAGTAGCCATTCCGGGGCTAGATAACCTCTTGTCCCGCGGATATTGGTGATGACCCGGCTCACATCCTTCCCCATCAGCTTGGACAGGCCGAAATCTGAAACAATTGCGCGATAATTCTCGTTGAGTAGGATGTTCTCCGGCTTCAGGTCAAGGTGGAGGACTCTGGACCGGCAATCATGATGCAAGTAAGACAGTGCCTTGGCTACATCTATAGCAACCCTGTACCTCAAGTCCCACGACAAGCATCCTCCGGGATGAGTAGTTCCACGAAAACCAGAGCTCGGACGCATTGGAAATATCCAACAATCCAGCGATCCGTTCGGAATGAACTCATAGACGAGGAACCTTGCCGTCCCCGGAACAACACAGAATCCCAGTATACGTGCAAGATGCACATGCTGTACGCTGGCAATCGCGGCTACCTCTGACTTGAACTCCTTCTCTCCTCGTTCCTCACCGATCCTCTTCACAGCAACGGATGTTCCATCGCTTAGGATGCCCTTGAAAACCGAAGCTGATGCCCCCTGGCCGAGGAACGCCTGGAAGTTGTCCGTGGCTTCCTCGATCTCCCTGTAAGTGAATTTGGTCGGTACGCCTGCAACTTTCCTGAGGAAACTGTATTCGATCCGAAGCTCTCGGCCCTCAAAAACGTGCTGGCTTTCGAGTAGCATCCGCCTCCGGGTGTACTTCCTCCTGATCAGCATACAAGCGGCAACTGCAAGGATCAGAGCAATATCCGCCCCCAAAATAAGGAAGAAGCTCCTGGAACGTTTGAGTGAGACTTCGGAAACAACTAAGACGATGATCAGGATGATCACAATGAAGGCAGCAACCAAGTTTGCTCTCCTGTCCTCCATCTCTTGGCACCAATTGGTATCCCGATACTTTCTGAACCAACTAATCAAAGTTTGAATTCGACGTGATATCAAAACACGTCCTCCATTTAGCGCGCTGATCATGTCTGATTTTCTTTTAACACTATGCTTTGATTTCTCCAAACCATACTGACAAGTCAACCGAAGTGGTCCATCTATCTGTTATTGAAATTAAGGAGGGTGCAAAAGAAATTGGTGAAGATATGATTCTTGGCTATTAATCCATGAGATCCATTTGCAATTCGACTTGGTCAATTAGCCCACCGTTGAGCATTTAAATATTATGTTTTCTATTGACCAAGACATAATCTCTGGGGAGAAAAGCTACTATTTAGAAGTAATTTTATCATTAATTTTCTCGAAATCACCAACTCTTTTTTTTTTAAGACTTGACTAATCCACAGTACTGTCACCGACAATGACATTACTCTTTATTATTTTCTACATTTTCTGGTCAAAATTGATTTTTCAAAAAAATATTGCCAACTAGTCAAACCGAGCATTTAACAACACCAAATTTATGTACGACTAAAACAAGGGCGGACGACCAGGCACCCGGTTGGGGGAAGCAGGACAGGACTGATATTCGTAGTAGCTGACGTGGCGTTCCACGTCAGATACGGAGTTGTCCTAAAACCCCTCCCTCCACAAATATCCCGCTTTAAACCTAAAACCCCGCTTCCCATTGTAGCTGCTTGTCCCTCGGGAAGAAGAAGAAGAGGAAACCAGATTATAGGCGGGCCCCACCTGGAATAATAAGCCGCCGGAATAATGGGTACTCACCACGGTGCTAGAGGCGGCGCCGGCTCCGGCGAGCCGATGGACAAGGGTGCGGATTTCGCTAACTACTTTTGCACCTACGCCTTGCTCTATCACCAGAAGCAAATGCTCTCCGACCAAGTTCGCATGGACGCTTATTACAAGGCTATCTTCCGAAACCGGGACCACTTCATTGGAAAAGTAAGCACCCATCTCCTTATTTTGCTTCAAGATTGGATTTTTTTCGTCCTAGGGAGTTTATTGGAGGTTAAAGGAGCGATCTTTGTGCATTTGGTTGCCGAGGGGACATTGTCGGTGGGCTGGAGGTTTGGTTGTGTGTGCTTCATAAGGATGCGGGTCGCAGAGTTTTTTTAGTTTTGTAGGTTTCGGTAGTTCTGTGGTGATTAAAGGAGCGATCTTTATAGGTTTGTGATTGGTTTTGTGGGAACTAATGGAGCGATCTTTTTGGTTTTTGTTGCTTTGGGGATGATGTACTTAGTCTAGGAGTTTGGTTCTCTGTATATGTTTGAGAATGTGGGTCGTGGAGTTGATTCGTTTGGTGGGTTTTGATGCAATTGGTGTGTTTATGTAGACGGTTTTGGATGTTGGAACCGGAAGTGGCATTCTTGCTATATGGTCAGCACAGGCCGGGGCAAGGAAAGTCTATGCAGTGGAAGCAACCAAGATGTCCGAACATGCACGGAACCTTGTTGCAGCTAATAATCTTCTGGGTGTTGTCGAGGTGATTGAGGGTTCTATAGAGGATGTCACATTGCCAGAAAAAGGTTAGCCAGTGTAATCTCTCAAACAGTTTCTAACTTCTTGTTGTCTTTACAGTTTAATATTTGAATTCTGAGAGTTGTTAATTTTAGTTAGTTCTCTTTTTTTCTTGGCAGTTGATATTATTATATCAGAGTGGATGGGATACTTTCTTCTTCGTGAGTCTATGTTTGATTCCGTGATATGTGCTCGTGATCGCTGGCTTAAGCCTACCGGAATGATGTAAGTGTTTGTGCAGTAGTATCATTTATTACTTCCTCGTTCCTAATAACTATTATGTAGTCTATTTAGTGTTGTCCAACTGCCAACTTTTCCTGGTTTCTTGTTTTCAATTAAAGCATATATGACCTTTTCATGAGTATTCTATTGTGTAGGTATCCAAGTCATGCCCGAATGTGGATGGCACCTATTAGGTCCGGATTGGTAGATAAGAAGCAGATGGATTTTGATGAGGCGATGTATGACTGGCGCGGTTTTTTCGAAGACACTAAATCTTATTACGGTGTTGATATGAGTGTTTTGACTAAGCCTTACCGTGAAGAGCAGAGAAAATATTACTTGGAGGTAGTCCATATTTTGCTTCAAATGCTAACTAATGGATGAGACCTTTACCTGAAATTGGCTTTCTCTTTTTGTAATTGTTTATTTCCTGAAATAGATTTTTACTGAATGTTTGCAGACCTCTTTATGGCAAAACCTTCGCCCAGATCATGTCATGGGAAGTCCTGCTGTCATAAAAGAAATGGATTGTTTAACCTGTACGTTGGATGACATTGTTGAAGTAAAATCACAATTTTCGTCATCAATAACCATGGAAAATGAAAGGATGTGTGGATTCTGCGGATGGTTCGACGTTCATTTCCGAGTAAGTTTAGACAAATTTTGATTTGACGACAGTGGCAAATTACATTGAGGTTAAGCATCTCACATCTTTTTTTGTCCGGCAATTCACAGGGGCGTGCAGATAACCCAGCTCAGCAGGAGATTGAGTTGACGACTGCTCCTAGCATTGATAAGGGAACTCATTGGGGCCAGCAGGTTCATTTCATTATCTGAATTTGATTTAATTCTGATATGGCCACAGAGTTTAGCCTCTATGGTTTTGCTTGTATGAGACTGATATTTGGTGTTTCTCCATCAATTTTGTCAATGTGCAGGTCTTTCTCTTACATCCTCCTAAACATGTTAATTATGGAGATGTCGTTGATGTATCTTTCATCATGAACCGTTCAAAGGAAAATCATCGGTTGATGGAGTTGGAACTCGAATGTAAGATTCCAAGTGAACAATCTAGTGGAAACGAACTTCCACCATTGAAGCATAAATTTTACATAGAGTGAGAAACAATGAATTAGCCGGCAATTCTCGAGGATTTAGCTACAACAGGTATATGTTTTTCATTGTCAATGATTTAAGGTCCCGAAGCTATGTTGCTTCTCGTCCCGACTGGCTTATTCATCCTCTTCAAGCAAAGTACTATCGTACTTCATAGATACATCCTACTATTAGCTTTCTGATACATCTTTCCTCACTTTACAGATATAGTTTGAAATCCAAATGCCAAAGTAATTTGTGTTGTGGGATGGTTTTAGCCCGCACGGAAACTGCTGCAATCCGTCAGAGCCGTACAAGACAAGCATAGCTCTGCTCTCATTTGATGAGGGTCTGCGAACCCCTCTTCTGCAGTTTTGAATGAAATGTAAAATACTCCTCAACTTTCCCAGATCTTTCGGTAGAAGGGATAGCTATAGCCGGATTCCATGATTAGAAACTAGTATTTATCATTGGTGTGCCTTTTTCAGACAACAATTGTTGTAATCCCAATGTGGTCTCCTGCATTTTCAAGTGTTCTGCTTTTATTTATTTTTGTTGACTTGATGATGAGAAGTAGTTAATTTGGTTATGCATTGAAATGAATTAAACTAAAATTGCAGACTCGCGGAAACAACGGAGATTGCAAGCTATATAACCAAAGAGTCTTTAAATACGAGTCATTAGAAACACATCAGTTTTGTTATGAGCAATTTCAAAACAATATACAGACCTCATCTTGAGCTAGAACATGTGATCTGGTCAGGCTAAGATCCTAACTAGACCATGTGTGGCCCAAAATGTGGCCCTGGTTATTGGGTTTTGAGGCCCAACATAGAGAGCCAGCCAAACCCATTCTTTATATATATATCAAGGTTTTAAAAAATGTCGGACCGCGAATCGGGCATAAATCTGGGTCGTTTTGGGGTAAAAATGGTGTCCGGTCTGACCGGACAGTTTGCAAAGAAATTTGGTATGTTTTATATTTTTTAATTATTATTAGTTTATATTTACCTACATACCCATATATATTTTTAAAAATTACATTAAAATAGAAAGGAAAAATTTTCTGGTCCGACCAGTGATTGGGCCAGTTGGACCGTCTGACCTGGAGGTCGACCTTCGGGTCATTTTTAAGAACCCGGATATATATTGTATATTGGGTTAAGACCTATTTTTCCTAAGGTGATTTTGTGTTCTAAATTTTGTTACGGGTTTGATTAAAGTTAGGCATTTGATGGGCAACCTTATCCTAAATTGATGTGGTCCATTACATGCACCATGATTATTGTCCTTATCGGAGGGAGTTAAAACTTAAAAGCAAGAGAAACAGATAGGCCAAATGAGGAAAACAAGATTGGCGTGAGCAACCTGTGAAAGGAATTGTAATTGTTTTTGTGCAATTTGGATAAAATATTGCCACTTTCCAAGCCTTTGCTTCCAAGAAAATCATGCGTTTGTGTCACCCATCCCAAATAACCCGGTGATGGGTGACTCTCAACCAAACATAATACGGATTAAGTCTAATTTATTTATATTCATAATTGGGCTCCATCAGAAACTAGATAGAGAGTTATTATTGTGATACTTTGTTAGATATATCAACAAATTATAACTTTTCTTTGGTGAATATCATCACAGAATTTCAAAATTAAATTTGTTTTCACTTGGAGAAATTTAATTTGTTTGTCTTCTTAGGAAGTTCTCTCAATAGAATATGAGCGACTCTTCTCAACCAATTTAGTCAGAGAAAAACATGAAGGAATACTAAAGATCCTCGAATTGTATTAATAATGTGTAACGAGGACTCCTATTATTTAAAGAAGTTGGATATGATTATAGATCAAGATATGCTAAGAAATTGATTTAATTGTATTATTCATATTAACACAGTAGACATTAGTTTGTAAAAATATGATGACAATAATGGTTATTAAAACATAATTCACATTTGATAATATCTTTAAGAAAACCAACTGTTTTTACCACGCCAAAACTAAATTTATTAATAATCGTTGTTGCTCTTGTTGATTAAGAAACGTGGTATAACAAATTAGCATGTCGTTAATCATAATGTTGTACGACATATATCTATAGTTTGATAAATATAATATAAATTAAAATTTGATTATAAAGCTCGTATAAAATACACGAGTACATACAAATATGTGTACTTAGAAAAGTTGTCACATCACCCTTGAAGAAGTCAACATTTGTTGTAATCATACCAAAAGTACAATAGTAAATGAACATACATTGGCATTTCATTGTTGACTCGTGAATGTTGAATTTTATGCAACGAATTAGTGCCAGGTCTCAAAATGCACGTGTTTAATTTATTTTCGCCTTCATAATTTATTTAATCGTAAAATTTATTAATCGTAATATTAATTTAACTCGAACAAAAAAATTCTTCGTACGCAATTGAAGGCTCAAATCTTATTAAAATTTCGTTGTCGCACTAAAAGTATCCAAGTTTTGTTTGCTCTTTTCTTCTTCCCATTAATCGCAAGACGATTAGAGACCCAATAACAACTCCTTGAAGGGTCAGCCAGTTGACGAATTCAGAGATAGCCGTCAAGACTCGAGATATATAAGGGGTGTCACTGTACGATATTCCGTAGCAAGTTTTATAATTTTCTAGTTAAATTGTTAAGATTAACGATGTTATAATGTTGCTAAAAATATAATGACAGATTGTACTTCAATATATTAAATTTAAACTTTATAAAATAGAATTAAAAATAAGATATTACTAGTCTCTTGGTTTTGGATCAATCATTATTATGCCTCACATAAAGCAAAATGATTTTCTCATTTCTTTATACTGTGATTCTATTCGCATTCGTGTTCTCGGGACGTCCTCACCCTTGCATTTTATTTCTCGTCCACATTTTGTAGTTTTTTTTATCGTCCATATTTTGTAGTTTCTTTTTTGTCTACATCAATTTCACACCTGCACTCAGTTTTTTCTTTACATACATGCCCTTGCTATAGTCTTCACTCTTGTGTCTATGTCGGTTTTACATAATTTTTTTAATACATCTAATTATATTAAACTCGAATATAATTAAAAATCTAAAAATGTTATAATTCAGTCTCAAGTAACAAAACTAATGATTTTGCGAAATATAAAAATACTTATAAAATAATTTAAATTATAAATACTAAGTTAAAAACTATATAATGAATTATGAAATTAAAAAATTTATAAATGATTGTAAATTACATAAATAATTAAGATAGTTTGTTAATTGATGAGAAAACATAAAATGTTGACCTCTATTTATAGAGTTTTGAAATGATTTTTGACCATATAAATTAAAAAAAAATTCTAAAACAACATCAATTGGATTATTGAATACAAATAATTTATAAAATTATTAACAACATAAATTTTTTTTGAATAGAATGATGCAATGAATAAAAAAAATTTAATTTTTTAAAGTTTCTTAATACAAATTTTAAAAAAAAATTGAATCAATCAGAACATGGCACACAAACTAAAACACTCTATGCACCGCATATTAGTCTTGCCTAATGTTCTCAAGTACGTGTAGTTTACGTGCCAAGCAAGAGCGAGAGCGTCAGGGTGTGCGAGGTCCGGATGGTTTTGACGCATTGGAGATTTAGTACCACGCAACTGGATATCATATTCTATTATGGGTAAAACGAAAAACGTCATTTTCTATCCCTTTTTTTTTTGTCTTGATGGTATTTGCTTAAATAATAAATATTTTATGTCATAATACGCTTTCGATTAATACTCGCCGACTTCATTTATATTTTGAATTAAAATTAGCATATAAACAAGAAATTATTGTAACCATTAGTTTTTTTTTTGTCTAATATTTAGTAAGTACTCCAAATTACTATTTTCCTTAAGATAATGGTGTAGCATTTTTAAATAAATGCATATTTATTGTCATATAAATCAAGTATTGTTATTAATCATTATCACTACGAAGCAAATATTTCCAAAATCTTCATGCTCGATCGCTTCCATTAAGAATTATTAGTGCTAGGACATATATTTCGTTTCTACTTTACAACTCTTTGTTTCTCACCAATCTACCACCAAACTCGACAAGGTTATTCTCATTGTTTTTTTTATCAACCACGGATTTTTTTTCTATTATAGACAACTAATTCTCATCCACGATACTAATACAAAAATTCCGAAAATGATGACAACTAATTCTCACACGCGATACTAATACAAAAATTCCGAAAACGGTGACAACTAATTCTCATACACGATGCTAATACAAAAATTTCGAAAACGGTGACAACTAATTCTCACACACGATACCAATGCAAAATCGAAAAATGGTGATGTCTGTTCCGTTATAGATTAATTATTAGTTTTCCAGCAAAAACATAATTATCAGTCAACATTCAACAACATGTTTCATATTCAACAATAATAATAAAGTTAAAAACCCATTTTTTTATAAATTAGAAATCTTAAAGCTGCAATGAAATACATTAGAAGTTCCTCCTGTACACGGCTCACTCACACCTCAGCAGGATCTATTCCTAGGACATCGGCAAACTAGGCATATAAATCTAAAATTTAGAAAGGTAAAAAAAAAATTAAAAAAATAAAAAAGGGCCAAAAACAACCAAACACCGTACTGGCTTATGCTTTCCTTCCTTCGTCAAACTCCTAACTAATAATATTCCACCAAAAAACTACCACTAATAATAATTATCTTTATTTATCTTTTCGCTTCAATTAAAACAGATAAAATTCCCAGATACAAAACCCAGAAAGGGCAAATAAAGAATCACTCTTTACAACAACAATCTCGGAGGAATCGAAGGAAAAGAGGCAAGAAGAGGGAATTTTTTTTAAAAAGGGTCAGTGAAGAAGTCTATTTTTTCTTGTTCATTAATGTTAATTAATCTCTTATTTTCCTGTGTAATAATTCACTTATTGTCTGTATTTTTTTGTCCTCGTAATTTAGTGGGTTTGTGTTTAGATTAGTGTGGTTCTTGTTCCGACAAGTTCATGAGACTTTTATTCTGGGAAAAGTAATTGACTTGGACCTCTGTTGGGTTGCTGAAGAAAACTGGTAATAGGAAGCAGAGGAAGAGAATATAATTAAATTAAATTAAAAACGTTTTTCTTTTCTAATAAAAATTATGCCTTGTAAAGTTGGTTTTTGCTTCAGCTGTTAAAGATCAAAACTTTATCCCAGAGTGAGATACTAAGATTAGGCCTTTTCTTGTCTTCTGCTGTTCTGTTTTTGTTTTTGTTTTTTTTTTTGTTTTGGTTGAAGATTCAATCTTTTTTTAATATGGATTTTCCTTGCTAGGTAATTGAATTCTTAATAGCTAACTTGTATACTCAGTTTAAGGATAGATCAATGTTATTGATGCTTGATGATCCAGTTAGGGTACTGATTTGAATTTTGTTCCAATTGTTTCCTTGAGCAGGATTTGGACTTTTTGGTGCAGGACACAATGAGGTTTAGGAAAGGGAGTAAAGTGGAGATCTTGAGTGAAAAGGACTTGCCATCGGGATCGTGGCGCTGCGGGGAGATTGTGTTTGGTGATGGCTACAGTTACACAGTTAGATACGACGGGAATGGGGATAATAGTGACGAGGTTGTTATGGAGAGGGTTTCCAGGAAGGCGATTAGGCCTCGTCCTCCCCTGCGTAAGGTTCCTGCAAATTGGGCCCCTGGTGATGTTGTCGAGGTGCGTCATGGCTTCTCTTGGAGAATGGCTACTATTTCAAAGGTTTTGCGCACTGGTTACTATTTGGTGAGGCTTTTAGGACGGTCCTACGTGGAATTTGAAGCTAGCAAAAGTGATATCCGAACAAGGCAGTCCTGGGAAGACAATAAATGGGCAGTGATCGAAAAGGTATTGATCAATTTGGTTTCCTTGTAATGTTAATTCCCACTTTTCTTCTATGTTTGATATTGCTTTCTTTAAGAAATGTGGGCTAACTTTTGTCCATTTATGAAGTCTGATCTTGCAATATCTCCTTTTCTGATTCTGCTACATCCTTAACATTTTTTTGATGCCAAAAGATGTTTTCTTTTTTTGCTTGAAATATTTGATAGCATGGACCAAGCTCAACTATACTATTCTCCTTCGTGCAGAATTCCGGCAACTGTGATCAGACCACGAGAATGCAGACAGATGTTCAGGTCAAAGACAACTTGCACTTGGTTAACGAGAGCAACATTGTTTCACGTAGAACTTCTAAGAGGATGGGTGGTAGCAATATGGAAGCCGAAACACTCTGTGGCCCTACGAAAAGGCTCAGGACAACTTACAACAAGGGCATCCACTACCCTGACGTTGCCGCTCAAGTTTCCCCTTTAACTGAACAGGTAGATGGTGTTAGTTTAGGAAGAGAAAGGCTAGTTGAAGAATATCTACATTCTTCATTTGACATCATAAATAGGTATTGTGAGGTCGAAGCAGAGAGGAGATCAGATGGAGCAGTCGGTTGTTCATCTGCAGTGAACTTAGAACCTGACACCGCCAGGAGTATTACCTGTTCTGTTGGTAGTTGTAGCATCAGTGGTGATAATTCTCGTCAGTGGTACTATCATGGACGTTCTGCTAGGGAGGTTGATGATTATTGTAGTGACGCAGAATCGTTTTGTGGGAGGGACAATAACGAAGCGGGTAGGGCCTCCTTCATCACGAAAGAAGTATTGGCGGCTGAAATACACAAGCTAGAGTTGCATGCCTACCATTGCACCATTGTTGCATTGCATGCGTCGGGTCCTATGAGTTGGGACCAAGAAGCAATGATGACAAATCTTCGTCTTTCCCTCCACATTTCCAATGATGAACATCTGATGGAGGTCAGAAATTTAGTTTCAGCTCGTAATAGCATTTGTTCGAGATGACAGAATAATATGGTTATTGGGTATCAAAATCTCAGTTCTTTTGGCATATGAGAATGGTATAAACATCAGATTCGTTTCATTTCTACAATGTAAGAAGCAGGAAAATATTGTTTCATGCAACTCATTGTTTTTAGCGTATAGGAATCTAGCATATGTGAATGTAACAGTCAGCTTAATGAGAATTATGAACGCCTTTACTTTTTCATAATGGTTTTTGTTCTTTTTAATGTTACAATGTACATATCCTGTCTTTTGTGGAGTTTGCTTAGGTGAGAATGGGGTTGGTTAATGCTTTGATTTGTCTGAATATTCATATACTTCTTTTTATCTTCTAGTACATTCCATTCTTCGGATAACCGGAGGTGCGGCTGGTTCCATCCGAGGATGATGTTACTATGGTGCATTTTCCTGGGCAAGGCTCGGAATTCTTGCCTCCTAATAGTTGGCCAGTATCGGGGGCTCCGTCCTCTGCTGATCGATGAAGTCAGTTGACTTCCATGACCTGAATATGGTCCACCAAATTTCATTACATTGCTTTCATAATCAGTTTTAGGCTCATTTCAGACCGCCAGGTTGACTTGCATGCTTGTTCTGCCTAAGAAAGCACCGGCATTCTACTTGTTTCCATTCAAGGAGCTGATATTTCCATGTTCGACAGGTTCTTCTGCTCCTTATATTTTCCATTTCACTTTTTAAGACTTGTTATTGTATTTATCAATCATTGTCATAGAAGCATCTAATTTTCTGCAGCAGGCATTATCTAACGTTGCCACTCGTTTTGTCCTTCAACTTGAGACCATGGATATCAGCTTTATGTCTGTTAATCGATGGAATCGAATGCCAGCAGTAGATTAAAGGCTCGGTGAGCTGGACGCCAAGCTTGATCCGTGCCGTGTGTGTTGCAACTATCGAGCAATACCAGCCCGAGGCTAAGCCTGAGCACCGCGGTGCATGAAATGCCTCTGATTACCTCATAACTCTAAACCTTGTTGGATCACAGAAAACCAGGTTCTTCCAAGCCATGAGTGAAACTAATACAAGGGTTGTGCTTGTTCTGTACGGCATAATGCAGTTGGGTTCTTCTTGTCCAACATTGGTCTTGGGAAGAAGGTTTTCTCCAGACCTTCGGGAACTAAAGTGTCACAAATCTCGTTGACCCCCAAAAAAGTCTGCAGACTGGGTAGGCGTTTGTTTGTTTGGTTCCTACTAGTACAAACATGACTTGTTATTTTATCTAAACCTGGACAATTTTTTTTAAAACTAAATAATTTAATTTTTCCTGTGTGGCTGACTCATCTTAAGATCCAATGCAAGCAATAATAATTACATTTTAATATTACAAAACATTAGAACATGGCACAACCTGCGTGTCATTTTATAAGCGCGACACATATCATACACATAATTAAGTTCTCCAGACATGTTCGTATTTCCATTAACGTCTAAACAATCATTCTTCAATCGAAGAGAAATTGAAAAAATAAATTAAAATCAGAAGGGAAAACGTGGAGGTGAATCAGGTGACCATGTCACAAAAATCATGAACAAAATGTCCTGTTATTGTATAAAAGTTCTTCCTGCTAATTATGTTTTAATGTGATTTCTTATTTCAGAACTACAAACTCGATTAATTTTGGTATGTTATAATATCTCTTACTGATATTATAAATATTTATTATTTTTATTTTTGAAAAGTGACATTCTTTTTAGAATAAATAAAAGTTGACAAATTGCCTACAATTGAGTTTGTGGAATTAATTGGCTCCACCAAATCCCCGGCGGTTGTCTTATTTGCGCATATCACTTTCTGATTTTCTAAACTCCCATGTGATGATGTCCTTCGAGAAGGAGATTTGCATGATTGTGTCCAGACGATTACCATTTATTGGCTAAATAGTCTTTAGTGCATGTATGACAATTTGCAACGTCATTTTTTTAAAATTTAAATTTGGCATTTGGACAGCAAATTTGTTTAAAATAAAGTTCAATTAAAATTTTGCGTATCATATATAAATTAGAAAATCTACTTGGTGTTCAGATATCATGTAATTTTGACCAAAAATCATTACCGTGAGGGTAGTTACATTTTTTGTTGTTTCAATTTAAATTTTTCTAATTGAGGATATTTACTTGGGTAGGTTAATTGAGGATAGTAAAAAAGGAAATGGAAAAGAAAGTTACACAGCGGACATTATATATATATATATATATATATATATATATATATATATATATATACATATGTATATGTATTATATATATATATACATATATGTATGTACACATATACATATATATATATACACACACATATATATATAATCATCCATGAACAGAATTCCCTTTCAACCCCTTTTTGTGTTAATATTACTATGTATGCAAAATCTCTTTAGTATGATCGCAAGTCCGGACATGTCTCTTTATTAGCATATTTTTTTGGTCCCAATGTCCGGATAGAAACAGCTCCATCCTTGTCAATTGTCATGGTTAATTCCAAGTTGGTGAGACATTACAGTTTCCGGTTCCAGTTCCGGCTTTATTTCCAAAACTCAGAGAAAACCGGGGACCGAATTATTAATTTTTCAAAAGGGTGAATGAGTACAGGCTTAAAGAATAAAGCCTATCCAGCCCAGCCCAAATGCCCTCAATTATCCCATTCCCTTTCCTATCTAATTTGAACGATAGAGTGCAAAATCGGGTCCCTTTTATAACCCTAATCACAAAAAATTTTCTCGATTCCACTCCCGTCGTCCAAATCGCAATCCGTCGTTGCTCCCCCTGGCCCTTTCGATTCGCCCTCCGGCACGCCTCCTAAGTCATAGGCTGAAGCTACTTGGGTTGCAGGTAAGGCTCCAAGCTACTTGGCCCCTCGCCCCCTCCGTTGTTGCACTAAAATATTGTTGAATTATTTCCACCTCCTAGTTATTTTGTTCTACGTTTGTGGCCCCTTAAAATATTTTAGTTGAGACTTGAAAGATAGTTGTCCAGTCGTATAGAACCAAAGAAACAAGCTTAAGAGTATATTTGTTTTGTTTAAAGAGAAGTTGATTTGTTCAGTGAGTTAGGTCATGAATTGTATTAATTTGGTTCTATAGAACTGTCTCTCTTTTTATCTGTTAGATCACTTAAGTTGATTCCGTTTCAATTGTTCCCACACCCAACTTATTTAAGCTAAAAAATAGACTTTTCCATTTGAAACTAGATTGGCTAATAAAAGCCAGCGGACAAACTTAATTAATTAGTTGGAATATTGTCCTTCAAAAGCCACGTTTCTTGTTGCCAATTTACTGTCACAGAAGAGGAAGTTGTTTACTGCTTTGTCCGATTTGATGATTTTGAATGTTTTGAAATTTTATTGTCTCAGAATTCAGAATGGGAAAAGATAAAGGTCCAAGATCCAACACGAGCACAGCTGGTATAGATGAAGATTTAGAAAAGGCAATTGCGGCTAGTTTGAAAGATAGTGGTGCACCTTCAAAAGATTGTCTCTACAAGTTCTTTACTCATTATAAAGACGAGGTGACACCATCTAGTATTGGTGATGGCATGAGTGAAAGTTCTTCGACTGTCACATCTTCATCAACTTCAACCATAAGTGGAATTTCAAATGTTGCAATGATGGAAATATACCAAATGTTTGATGGTGAGAGTGGACAAGGAGTTCAATCTGATTTGGATATATATCTTGCGGAGGGAAATGTGCTAGTGAACACGCAAAATGCACCACCGTTTGATGTCCTTACTTGGTGGAAAGGAAATGCTATAAGGTTCCCGATCCTTTCTCAGATGGCTCGTGATGTATTAGCAGTGCCAATCTCTACCGTTGCTTCTGAATCTGCGTTCAGCACAGGAGGACGAGTGCTTGATGATTTTAGGAGCTCTTTGGCTCCTGTTATGGTTGAAGTTTTATTATGTTCTCAAGATTGGCTTCGAGGATCCTTTCATTCTATTAGTCGAGAAGAGAGTTTGGACGAACAAGATAATATTAGTTTCGGTAAGTTTTCTTTTGTTCTTCTTTTGAGTTTTGACATAAATTTGTTCTTTGCAAATATATAATATGAATTATATTTTACTTGACAGAGATTGCTCCTAGCGGTTCGCACTCGCAACTTCCAACAATCATCGAGACTATTGAAATTGATGAAGAGGATGGAGCTTGAATTACTACTATGTGTTTGGAATTTGTAATGTACTATTGAATATTTAAGTTGTATGTTGTATGTTGAATTTGTGGATTTATATGTTTGAATTGCTACTATGCATTTTGTCCCCTGTGAAGTGTTTTTGCCCTCTTTCATTTTGCTCCCATTTTGCTCTCTGTGAATCACAGGCTGTGATGTGCGTGAACCATACTTGTTTTATGGGTTCCGGTTTTCCAATCCGGTTCCGGCTTAGACCGGAACACTCACTCCGGTTCCGGCTCAAACTGGATAAAATACCAGTCCGGTCCGGCTTGCAAAAAAGGGATGAATCCGGTTCCGGTTTTTCCGGCCCGGTCACTGTCCGGTCCGGTTCAGCGCTGTTGCTCACCCCTACTTGTCATGGTTAATTCCAAGTTGGTGAGGTCAATACATATGAAAATAATTTCTATTAACTTTTTTTCCTTTATACCAAGTAGCATCCGGATATCCAACCAGAATAATTAATTTGAATTTGGATGTAATGTTTGAATGGTGATAAAATAATAAGTAATTGAAACTTTTTGAATTTTTTGTTAAATTAAAAACTCCATTACTATTATTTTATCTAACTATTTGTGTTATTAACTGCATTAACTAGCCACTGAAAGCTGTACAAGATACGCATAAACCACGCACCAAGATTCCTCCTGCCCCGCCCAATGTAATTTATTATTAATTCTAGTGGCATTAATATCATCACGCCAAGAGTTGAATTCCCATAGTAATTATAATGTTTTTTTTAATATGGCATATCCCCTACATATAATTTGATATTATCATCACATTGGTACTTGGTACACTTCATAATTTTTTTGCTTCCACCAACAATTGTGCCTCCTAAATCATTCAATATTTTAAATATTCACACGCCACATAGTAGTAAACTTCTGACCCGAAACTAATGGAAGTTATTTCCAAGTAGTAAGCATGGAAAAAACGTACAGCCATATTGACAGGGGAGAGAGAAGCAACTAATCATACAATTAATTATGCAGTCCAATTTCAGCAATCACAATATATAGAAGTAATAGGATACAATATATACCATATAATATGATTGAATTCATCAAATGGATGGAAAAATGCATTCGCCAAATCAACATAAAAAATGTCTAAATTTTTTAATATTCAATTTTAATTTTATAAGTTAATTAATTTTTTAATAAGATTAATTTATAATTTTAATAGGGACATACATAAAAAAATATACATTATTGTCAAACAAAAAAAATTAAGTGATACAATTGCAAATCAATGTTTAATGTGTCTCCTCCGCTGAGCTCAACAGTCAAATCTTAATAGCTTTGGCGAAACGGTGAGTGGATGTGACAGATATAAATGGATTAACCATATGATGCAGATTTAATATAGTCTGAAAATATTGACTCTCTATAATAAAAATTTTAAAAATGCGGTAACCTCAACTATATTAAGTGGATTTATTATTTCACAATACACATTTTCTTTTGCTAATGAATTTATTATATATATCACAAAAAATATTACATTTAAAAAGATAATAACACCAAGATTATGCCAATTACACGACAAATATAATAGTAAAAGTCTCATCTCACCTTAGTGATTCCACATGCTTAGAATTTGGTGACCAATTTAGTGGTGAAATTTGACTAACGCAACCACTCCTAAACTCTGATACGAGATAGCAAAATTACAGCACAAGTTTTTTGGTCGAAAAATTACGGTACAAGGTAGAAATGATAAAACATCCGATAAATGAGGATTTGATCTCGGGATGGAATTAAGATAATAACAAATATAATAGCATAGGCCAAAGGATCAGGGTCGACAAATTAAGGGGGCAGTTGTGCTTTTTGGACATAGTTCACATTTTTTTAATGGGCCCAATCGACAATACTGTGTGTAATCTAGAAAGGTTGTGGAGACCACACTTTATTTTAATCTTGATGTATAAATATATGTATGTATGGATTATCGGAAGTACTGCAAAGACTAAGGAAATTCTGTTCATAATTTGTATAAGGATTACCATTTTGATCGAAGTTTGTACATAATGTATCGATCAATTAGTGTTTACAGGTTAATCTAGAAGGTGGAGAACAAAATTATACTCTGGTTAAAACTACCTATTTAACCGATCATAGTTAGGCTCATGATTAACCATCGGTTCAACTGCTAATTTTAAAGCTACGTGTACCTATCAAACAATTAAACCAAAAGCTACATCTACAAGCACATGCATGAGGACCAAATTGATTCATTTGTACCTACTAGAGAATCTGTAAAATAGATTACATGTACAGTAAAACTTAGTAGTCTAGACTAAGATCATGATAAGAAGGAATAAGCCAATGCATAATTACCACTAATGTGATGGATAACCTGTGCATAATCAGGTGAACCCCAAATCTTTTTAAAATTATAAAGAAGCGTGCAAGAGAATAACCCAAGGAATTTTAATTTGGTCTCATAAGGTAATTATGGGTTTGATCACATGCTCCATAGGCATGCTTTGCTTCCTTTAACAAAAGTAGCAACCTATAATTTTTTTTGGTTTATGATATTTTAATATGAGTTTCACTAATTTAAATTCGAATCAGATAAAAATTTTAAAGAATGACAAAAAATTTCTAACTAATATTTAATAGTAATGCATTACGATGAAAAGAACTCAAATTCATGTTTAAACTAAAATAATACCCTCATAATTAATCTAAGTAATTGTCGGTATGAACAATGTATAATTAAAAGTAAGTACAAATCAAAATTGGAGAGAGATATATATATCATGGCTGCCTAGCCACATGCATTCTGGGGACCCTCAATTCCTTGTTTACAACTATTCAAGAGCATGAGAAGATCCCAAAAAGCAACAAACGAAAAATTAAATTTAAAGTTTGGTACTCCTCCAAATCTTACTTTGATCATTAAAATAGTACTCATGCCCCGAAACTCAATAAAGGGGACACTTAGTTAATTAAATAAATTATCATCTGCATGCAGCTAGATTACAATCATCTTTAATTTGCCTTTAGAAAATATTTTCATCTGCCTTGGGAGTGTGACTGAGTGTGTTCTTCTTTGCTTTAAAACTTGTTCTTCTTTGCTTTAAAACTTGTAGTAACACGACGAAGATCACTAATCTACGCCACTTGTCCTTTTAATGCCCTAAACTTTCCTTCCTCTTATACGAATCATTAGCATCCGCAATGAATAAATAATAAATTAAATTGATTAATTTATATGTATATTTATATTTTAATATTTTCAATATTATATTTTTCTCGGAAACGTAAGCAACTTATATGCAGTTTCCCGACCTCGTAACTGTTAACCACGAACTCCATAATTAATGGGGAGGGAGCTTCCCATTAGAGGAACATAATTTGGGTTTGCTCAAAATTGCATCGGTAAGTGTAGATTACGGAGACAAGGAAACTTCTTCGGTGGTCGAGTGCACATTCCCACTTCATCAATTTTGTAGGGAAAATATATTATATATTTGATCATTTGAATTTTTTTTTTTTGAGACATTTAAGCCCTGACTAACAATTATATATAATTAATTAATTAATTAATATGTGTGCTCGATCGTCACGTAATAAAAATCAATTTCCTGCTGGGAGAATATTCTCGACTTTAACAAGTTGCACGCAAGTTGTTGGTATGTTGGAGAGAAAACCAATCTATTTGAGATATTAGTAATGCGAAATCGAATTAGTACGAACACTTTCGATCAAAAGAATCGTCTATATAAAGAAACCGGATTGGTCAACACAGAGTTAATTTATATTACAAAACTGTGTGGAGATGATTTGCCAGATATACATCTTACATACATCACAAAACATACTGAGATAACATATGGGGGACCTACCTAGTTAGAAAAGAAAAAAATACAATCTCAAATTTCCGAATTCTACCCACGGATCCCATTCCATGGTCTTGCACAAAAAAAAAGGGGGCGGGGAACAAGTGGTTAGTTGAATTTTAATTGGGTGGAGTAGATATTACCCCTCCAATTTTTTTTTTGTATCATTACTCTATTTTCTAATAAAATTGACGCAGCACTTTGACATTTTGGAGGTCTAAAAAATGGCTCAATCTTGACCGTCCATTTATGACAAGGAGGGTAGGCGTTGGAAGATGATGGGGGCTCCATACTGAGGGTATAGGAGCATCAGGACCGTTGGTGCATGTTGATAAGTGGGGGCCAACCGAAAAGAGAATCGTCGAAGTATGATGGACAGAGTCAGTTTGGCTTGTAAGATGGCGAGGTTTTGTCCAATGCAGGTGCGTACACCGAGCCCGAATGGGATGAACGCCATCGGATGTTTCGCTGCTCGGGCTAGCCCTTCGGAGAATCGACCAGGATTGAACTCGTTCGCATCGGATCCCCATATAGTTTGATCGTGATGGAGGGCCAGGATCGGTATCAGGAGCTCGATCCCACCCGGGATCTTGTAGCCTCCTAGATCTACGTCGGTTTTGGACCGTCGGATCGTCGCGATCACCGGCGGGTATAGCCGTAGAGATTCGTTCACTATCATGCTCAGCTGCACACCAGAACACACCTCCATTAAACTTAATTTCCCTTCCTTAATAAAAACAAAATTATTTTGTTATTCTGTGACACTTGGTACAATATTGAATAGGCAAAATATGACACCAGCATACATATACGTGAGAACAAATTACGTAATTAAACGGCGAGATGGGGAAGTGGTCCTATGCATTTTTAAACCTTATAATAAAGTTTTCAAGTACCAAAATTCTAACAGACAGCGGTACTGCCAAGTTTATAACATTAAAAATTACATCTTAAAAACAATGCTTTTTACGGCAAAAAATTAAAATAAAAGACAGGATGTAAAGGTGGTAAGGGCAGTTGTTGATTTGTTATGGGAAACAACAAGCAAGTAATGCAAGATGGGAAGGAGACAAAACATGATTTTTTGTCACAACAATTGGCATTATTAAAATTTGATTTAAAAAAAGTTTCCCAAAAATTAATCTATAAGGGGAACTGGGGAACATTTGCAATGTTTTGGTATGAAAAGTAATTTTTTTTTATGTATTATACAAAGTTTAATTTGCCGATGTTGTACGAAATAATTACCGAAATAAAGGGCACCAGCTTGTTGTTACTTACTGTCTTAAGCTTAAGAAGATCGTCCTTGGTGGGTATGTCACGTGATCCACACACCCTCAGGACCTCGTCACGTGCCTGCACCTGCCAGCTGGGGTGCATCGCGAGCAGGACCATGGTCCACGTCAGCAGATTGGAAGTGGTCTGTTTCCCGGCGAAGAAGAAGCTCTTGCACTCCTCTACGATGTCGTTTACCGTCACATTGGGTGACGTGTGCGAGGCTTGTATCATTAGCCCCAACAAATCCCTGGGCCCACCCTTCTCGTCCGCCACCGTGTTATTGCTCTCCCTCCGGCTATCGATTAGTTTCACTAACGATTTCTTAATTTCCTTGCCCAATTTCCACGACTTCACGTTCATTCTCGTGGGAAAAAACCTGTAATAAATCAAACATGTCACGTTTAACGAAATTTGGTTCGGTTTTATTCGAACCGAGTAGTATCAAGACGGGTGACTTCTGTTACGTTACGTGCCTGTAACCCGGGATGAAGACCTTTTGAAAGGCCTCCCCGGCGAGTTGCATTTGCTGAGATTGTAGTTTGAAGATGGCCCGTCCATCTTCGTAGCTACTGCCAAATGCGGTTCTTGTAATAATGTCTTCGCTAAGGTTTTGGAACCACTCGGAGACTTCGATTTCGACCTCGCCCGAAGTCGACATCAGTTCGGACCATTGTTCCAACATCTCCATCACACTCTTTGCCACTACGGGTACTAGTAGCTGCCACCCAAAAAAAAAAAAATTGGAGGAGATCAAAATTTGCTTAATTAAGGAGAAAAATATTGGTTTGGGAAAATATTATATGGGTTAAGGCACTTACTTTGAGATTCTCCATGTGGAAAGTGGGCGCTATGATTTTCCTGTGGTGAGCCCATTTTTCGCCTTTGAGGCTGAGAAGCCCGTCACCTTCAAGCTGCTTGACGATAGGGTGAGCCTCCACCTTCTCATAGAACTCCGACTTGGTGGTGAACACCTCCCGGATCAGGTCAGGGTCCGACATGGCGATCCGGACCGTCGGTCCGAACCAAAGTAAAAATGTTGACCCTGAAATGAAACCAATAAGAAAAATTAAGTACTTAAGACATGAGGATATATGGTAGTAAATTTAGTTGGTGAAGGACATTAAATGAGAGGAGCAAAAAGGAAAATGGTTGCACCAAGTGGTGAAGTAGCACACATCCTCAAGTAGTAACTATCAAGTTAGCAAAACAGGAATGGGGCTGGGAAACATGACAACCATTAATTCCAGAGAGGATGGATAGTGTAGACCCTATAACTTTTTTTTCTTCAAATCTTTATATTCAGAGTCGAGCATTGTCGAGACTTATTTAAAAGACGATTTTCTCACCTTTAGAACCTACAATTGAGAAGGAGAGAGAGGGGGCAAAACAAAAGGGGGTGGGAAGCAGACAAGAGAGGAAATGCAGGTAAGTAGCAATCTCCCACAAGAGCCAAAACATCAAGGGAGCACTTGAAAGCACAATTTTGACTTGACTACCCCCTTGCCTATTTTTAAACAAAACAAATTCTGAATTAATTGCTAGCTTGTGCCTTGTGGTGGTGGTAATTTTTTTAAATATTTAGAATTTTTTGGTATCCGCTGTCATATTTACTAGCACGACATCAAGCATCGAACCGTGGAAGAGTCCAAAAAACAGTTTGGGAGAGCTTCAATATCAAGCCATCCAATAGGAGTGTGAAAAAATAAAGACATAAAAGAGAAAAGGCTGATGAAAGAAGGCTTTTAAAAGCAAGTACAGATGCATGAAAATCATCAATAAGCAAAAGCAGATTCAAAAAAGTCACAAATTCTGGTGATGAAGGGGATCAGAAACCAAGCCAAGAGCACATGATATATGATGGAGGAAGCACCATCCAACAGGCTTTAATGATTTTTATCAAGAACCAAGTCAGTTCAAACTTTTGGACAATATAGAGATAATAAAAGACATCAAAACATTACCCACCTCCTCCAATGTTCCCTATGCAAGGGAAATATATATATAAAAAAAAAACAACATAATGAACCCAAATGCAAAATATAGACAATTCTATTTTTTGTTGCACTAGTGTAACTACTCAATGATCTATTCTGATTCGAACTTAGATTAATCGGTCAGACGAAAACAAACAAAACCAAATAAACATTAACTTGAAAACTAAAGAAGGAAGGTACCATATATTTTCTTCCAGTGGTGGTAGAAGGAGAGAACTCTAGGGAGAATGTTGTGGGAAGGAACAGGCATAGGATGAGAAGTAGCCTTCAACATCATATCAACGAGCTCCTTCACATTGCCAATGAAGAAACGATAAGGAGGCCCTCTTATACCTTGCCTCGAGAAATGGCTCTCTATCTTCCTCGGCCTCCACCACAGCACCACCAGAATTCTAACCGCCGCGAACGCCAACACCAAAATCACCAACACCGCCTTAACCCAGTCATATAAACCCTCTCCCATGCTAATATTCTATTATATTATCTCGAAAACGAAACGAGAAAGGAAAGGAAATGAAAGGAAATGGAGGGAATTTTGTTTGTGATCACTAACACTAGCTAGCTTGCTCTCTTTGGCCTTTTGGGTTTGGCTTGGACTAGTTATATATGCGTTTGGCTTTTCTTTTTACTATGGAGAGAGAGAGAGAGAGAGAGAAAGAGAGAGAGAGAGAGAGAGAGAGAGAGAGAGAGAGAGAGAGAGAATGTTAAATGTTGAGTTGAAGCAAGGCCAACGGCGTAGGGGCCGCCATTGGAATTCTAATAAGGCGTCAACTAGTGGGGGCTTTTTCGTAATTTGCAAATTCCCGCTGTGCTTCTCTTTTTTCTCTTTTCTTTTTTTTTTGGGGGTTTAAATTAAGTTAAAGCCATTGAGGTAGATGTAACCCTTGTCTTTTTCTGTTATTATTATTATTGAATCAATATATTTATAAATATGTCACTCTGGGATTTGTTTATCCACGTTGGTCCTCCTTTTTGGGGTTATGTTTCTCTTGGAGGAAATAAAGTTCCCCGTTTTTTAGCATTGCTCGAGATAATATAAGATATTTATATTGGCACTTGCAAAGTTTGAATTAATTATTGTCGGGTGATGTGTATATTTTTATATGGTTATTTGAATAGATGGAAATAGAGATGGACATTCCAATGGGGATGCACCCATGTTTAAGAAATGTCTCCTAATCAAGTTCTCGAGACATTCTATACGTTTGTGCGGAGATTAATTCTGATCACCACATTTAATTTTTTTTAAGTGATTAAAACATACAATTAGAAAAGTTGCTTTTAAAATATGATTCAATAATTTTTTTTGAATGTGCAAATAAGGACATGTTGTCTGTCTTCCTCTGATAAAATATAGACAGCCACTGTTATTTTCTCCCCTGGAAAGTAGATAGGAGTTGGGTGCAATATAAGGTTTTTGTCATCACTTGTAAGGACCGGTGCTCAATGTTCAAGGCATGATCGGAGGGCAACAGAGGAGCATTAGGTGTTTATTTCTATTTATTTATTTGCTTGCAGAATATTTATTTATTTGAATATTGTAGGCGAGTTTTTGTGTGATCTTAATTTAGTCCAAGGATGATCCCTGGTCAGTATGTACTTTTTTCTTTCAATAAATAAATATAAAGTGTATATATGGAAGGAAATTAAATAACTGAGACTGGTAATTTGGCTCCTAGTTGTAGTGAATTGTCATCAACAAAGTCCCTTTCATGGACCCTTTATCGTCTTTTCCATGTCTATCAAATGTCCATTTGTTAAAAAGTGGCTGACTGGCATTGTAAGAGAAGATAATTATAGTATATTTGGCTAAACTAATCTCCAATTCAATTGTACTTAGAGATACTCAAATTTTAATCAACGTTAATAATCGAGTGTAACACTGTTTTTTATTTTTCTGGGCTAGCTGTTCATATTTTGGGTAAGGGAGACATCAATTATCAATTTCGTAATCATTGGATAGAACCGTTGGGGCAAAGACAAAACAAAGTTACAATTAGTCACATGTGAATCTTATGTTATGAACCAGCGGGATTAGGTTGTTTTCCGAAATACATTTACGGACATATTCCAGATCTCTTATATTCAGAATTTAAATGAAATTAAATAATTAAAAATTGACGAAATTTTTCAAAAATTATTTGACACTAACATGTCTTAAACTCAGTAAAACTAATTAAACAGATGGAGGGGGAGAGAATGGAGGCAGAAAGGGGGTTGTAAAATTTGGAACGTTGCTCTTAAATTAGAGCACATGGGAACAAGGCTGTCTGTTTTAGGGCCTGTTTATATGGTTAAGGTGGGGAAATATGCTTTGGTTGACCCAACAAAGGTGCGCCCACGCGACGCCACCTTCCCCTAATCTTGTCTTAATGCTCCCAAGACATGCTGGGTCCGTTTGTGCCCCCTTCCTCTGCCCTACGGATTTAAGACAATCTCAACGCCAAATGTCCTATAAATGACCATCGTGTATGTCGTATCGATTGTTCTAATTTAATCACAAGCATCGAAATGTATTTCTTTGCAAAATTAGGTGGGAAAAATTGTATCAATGTTCGTGAACTTCTGCAGCACCTTAGCTACATGTCATACTTCGGTACACTTCTCATATTTAGAATAGCAATGTTGGACTATAACTTAATAAGTGATTATCTAAATAATAGTTTTTATGTTCGTAAATTTTAAGTTTGAGACATTGTCAATAGAACTAGGACTAACTCTCATGTTTACTGTATTTGCCTTAACTCAATTTTACAATTTTACTTCAGCAATTTCGGATTTTTTATATACAGCCAAATTGATGTTGTTATTGGGTCTTACCAAATTTGGTTTATACACACATTTTTCCATTTTCTCTCGGTTAAATTATAAAATTAGCATATGCGCTCAAATTTTATAATATATTTAGTGTCTTTATGTACTTGGAGACTTTCTGATGTAACTCTTTCTTTTACTATTAATCAAATCAATTTGCCTCTAAAAAAAAAATTAGTGTTTGTATATTGCAATTTCTTTTTATATATCAGTGTGCAATTTTTCTATTCATGTAAAAGCTAGTCCCTATAATAAGTTATGACATCAATGTTCGCAGAATGCAGATTGACAAATCTATGAAATGAACAGAAGCTGTTCGTTATGAGTTACCTCAATCATAGTTGCAGGGTTTGGTCCAATTCCGATAAAGAGAAATTCAGAAGAAAAAAACGTGTTAGCCATTACCGTATCGTCCAAATTAACCGCCTCAGAGAATATCTGACTCAACTCGTACGCCCTCCAATACTTTCCGGCTCTTAATTTCAGTTTAGAAGGGACAGCTCATATAAAGAAATTCAACTTTGATAAGAATGTGACAAATTATTAGTTGAATATCTTTTCATATTTTTAGACATTTTTATGCTTAACGACATTATTAACGTAATGGATTCGTGTGAAATTGACGATTGTTTTTATAGATAATAACAAATTTTATGTATATAGAAAAAAAAAAAAAGAATTTGATGAATTGTCAAGATTATCACACTTTAGCTATAAATATGATGAACTTATTTACAAATAAGAAAAATACTAATATTATAAGTTTGATCAACTTGTTTGCGGTAAATTTCAATGATCAACTTATTGTATTAACATTTTATGTTCAATGTTGAGATTATAATATAGGACAAATTGCTCTCAAGTCCCTATTCTTTGCATAAATTATTATTTTTGTCTTTCTTATTTCTAAACAGAAATTTTAGTTCCTCTACTTTGATTAAATATCACCTTTATGTCATTAATACTAAAATCGGAAAATTTCTCCGGTAACAAGAAACATGAAATGACTTTTTTGCCTTTTAGACAAAAGTTAAAATTAAAAGATAAAAAGAGGGGTACTCTTATATATTCCACTTCTTCCGAAGTCCAGCACAACTTTCCTTTCCAGAAATTCTCAATTAAACATTGACCTAAATCTACTATCCCTAAAATTAGAGAAGTTGAAGTCTCGTATTTCATGAGATTTGAAGAATCTGGAGTTTGAATACTTTGGACGGCAGACTAAGTTGAAAACTAGTTGCTTGAAGCTATATTGTTGGTTTCTTAGTGCAGGGTTCAAGTTTGAGTTCTTTGTTCGAATGGATTTTTTGGGTGTTTTCAGATGGGTTGGTGGGTTGACAGATCTAAAGAGATTGAAGGATCACGACTTTTCGCGATTGGGAGGTGGACGACGATGGCTGACGATGACGACAATGACTTTTTGCGACGGAGGGTTTGTGTTTTTTTGGAAATACAGAAAGTCAAGGTTCTCGTTAAATTTAATTTACTCATTTTTTAAACTTTTGAATAAAGGACAAAAGTATCATTTTAGATCCATTGTTACCAGATTTTTTTTTTCAATTTTAGTGTGAGGGACCTAAGAGTAATATTTAATTAAAGTAAAAGACTAATTTTTTTTTAAACAGGGAGGATAAATATAATAATTTAAGCAAAGATAGCAGACTTGTGATAAATTTGCCCTATAATATGTTATATAATCATGTTGATTACGTGGCCATGGCTACCCGGGTGATCTTTGTGTCATGACTTGATCGGAACAAGTATAGATTTGGATTTTAAAATTTTAAATGAAATACAAAAGATCCTAACATAAATGAGTTTGATTATGCACACCATCTTTTTTATTTCCACCAGCTGATAAAAAGGAAAACGACAACCTAGAATTGGTGCAATCACTAGAAACCAAGCCGTGGAATTTTCGATAATGAACAAAGTATCCACCCAGGAAAAAAGCCTGCGTATGAGGCACCTTTGCTTTGGACAATTAGTATTGGTTTTCCCTTTTTCCATCGTTTTATTTTCCATTTGCACCTCTTTTAAAAGTGCATAATTAATGCATAAAGCCTGGGAACCAGTAGCACTTCTGAAAGGAAAAAAGGAGAACCATTTGTCAGTTTTTTGATATTGGGTAGCACTAGCATAATTTTCACTCGAGTGAATGATTTATTTCTTGGTGTATTTATTGGGAGAATAAAAAAAAAGAGTTTATACAAAAAAATTGGATATAGTTTTCGTGTTGTAATACTTGACCAATTATTGAAGATATCGTACGGATGTAACTATTTTAATTGAAAAAATTAGACTTATTTAATTAAATATTGAAAGATAGCTGTGAACGATTAGTAACGAAGTGTCATATTAATTGCTTGGTCAACAGTTGAGCCATTTTACGTATAGAAAAATGCCTATAAGACGACTTGGACTTAGATATAGGCACGTCATTAGGATTTCAATGATAATCTTGGACTTGTGTGTTTGACAATTATAATTGACAATAATTGGCGAATTTATTTATTCCCGAAGTGGTTAGGAGAATCAAATAAAGATAAGCCTGTGGAAGAACAGTGACAAAGATGAGATATGTACATGAGATTTGCAACCAAATCATTTACAGTACAAGATCTCTCTAATCCTCGCACGAAAAAGGATCTTTTGACCGAGTGTCCATATAAATTTTCTTTTTTTTCCTCAAAATTATATGATAATTAGACAACTACTCAAGTAATCAATCGATATTTAATTACTCGTGTAGGTAGTAATCATGCCTAGCTAGTATAAGGTCAATGATTGAATTTCAAAAACTTTGTTATGGTTGGAAATTACGAGATGATTAGATATAGTATCTACACAAAATCTAGAAAAAAAAAAGATTGAGCACTTTTACGCGTGATTTGGCTTTAAGAGTACACAAATAATTTGTTGGATTGTCCACAAATGGTAGGGTAAAGGATCTTCTGTCTCTTTTGGGTTTGACTTGGATAATAATAATACAGTTCAAGATTAAAATCTCTTAATGGAAAAGGCAATGGAGAATCAATCATCGTCATTTTTGACATTGAAAGGCTTGATCGGTCAAAAGTCATTTGCTAATTTTTTTTTGAACAGTAGAGTATTTCATTCACCAATAAAATTCATATGCTAATTTGCAGTCAACAATGCTGTTTAATTTAATTACTCCTCCGAACCAAATACTTCGAAATAATTGTATGACCAGCCTAACTAAAAGTTAATTATTAACTTATGATGAATGACAATAAATTATAAATTGGGGGTAAAATTAAAAAAATGTGCCCAAGTGATTAAGACTTAAAAAGAGTATCCCAATCAGTAACAAGAGAACAGTATGCCTCAGATAAACAAAAAAAATATAATTTTCTTAACCAAAATCCATAAAGACTGACTGTTTCCAGATCCAATAATATTTGGTGGGATATGTGCAACAGGCTACAGTTATACGGAAAACCTTGACATAAAAAAAAAAAAACTGGGCTCTTTTGTCTTTATCGATCCATCGCCTGAATCTCATTGGATCGCTTGCGTAATTTTGTGTTCGATGGCAATTACCAAATTTACCTGTCAACAAAGTTTCATATTTTTTTTTTCTGATTTGAACATTGATTAATTTTGGGAACTAAAAAATTTGTTGCGTTATATAATATATACACGCATTATGGCGAGATATATTAGATTCTTAACCCAAAAAAATTGTGTGGAATAATAAAAATAAGGGTTTCGTCCACGCAATCAACGGTGTGACTTAACAGCTGCATGCACTTGTCTCAGAAAGGGTAGTAGCTACTAGCTACATAATATATATTATACAATATATATATAGCTAAGTTTACATTCCAAAGCTTGTGAATTGAGAAGTCAAATCGGAAATCGCCAAGTGTCATCCAATCATATGATATTTTTTTTGGGCAGCCCAAAACTTTGTCCCAAATTAAAAGAAAACTAACTCCACAGCCACAAAAATTAAAAGAGGTGGCAGAAACAGAAACTGAAAGGCTGGTAGACCTATATATTTCCCACCATCGCCGTTGGCATTTCTTTTGGCATTTTTCCTTTCTATCCTCCTCGGAATATCCCCACCAATAATTCCTCCTCCTTTTTTATTTATTAATTGTTATGTTTTCTTTTCCATCTTTTTTTATTTCCCTGACAATTTTTGTCGCGATTCTACTGAGCAAAAACTCGCAGGCAGTGCATTGTTTGAACTTTTTGTGTTTCGGTGAAATTATAGAGAAAACAAATTATTAGATTAGCAATTTCCTTACTTCTACAAACATCCACATTGATAAAAATATATTGGCTAAAAGGGAATTTTTCCATCGTGCAAAAATTTATTGTCCCGAAATATTGAGATAAAACTTTTTCCAATTTAATAAAATTGGGTGACAACTCGGAAAATGGAATTTTTTTATGGGTATTTATTGCAGACATTATTTGTGACATCTCGTAAATGAAGCAGATATCGTTGAATAAATTATCTTATGTATAAAATCCGGCCAACTTGATTGTAATGGTTATATAAAAGTCACATACCACATCCAATACAAAGGGAAAATTTAAAAAAAAAAATTATAGTGAAAGGCAAGCTGGGATAATTGAAAATCAATCACATGATCTAAAACAAATTCCTGTAAAATAAATAAATAAAAAGTAGAGTGGGTGACGGAGGTAAAGTTTATGAGGTACAAAGATAACAAACTCTGTCTCTGTCTCCCTGTCCTGCCAGGCCACAAGAATCCACTGCCCCAACCAGTAGTAGTATTCGTCCGTACCCTTTTAAATTCCATCCCCCTCGTGATTCGAGGGCTCCTAATTTTGTATATTTAGCTTGTTTATTTAACATACTTTTCTTGGTTTTCCTTTTAACCTTTGGCAGTTGATGATTAATCACTTCCTCTCTCAAATGTAATCGAATTAGAAAAAATTACAAGTCAATGATAAGTTCTAAGACAATTATTAGACATTTAACCTAAACTTTCTCGTTAATTTGATAAAACGAATTGTTCTATGTGTTCGACTGTAAAATATAATTATGGAGTGTAACTCATAAACTGTAAAATATAATCATGGAGTGTAACTCATAAATTGATTCGCATGACCATTTTCTTGCCATGACTAATTTTTTGGTGAACCTTAAAATTTAGTTTATTGGGCTTAAATTTTTAGGACTTAACCATCTTTGGACTTTGTTCTTCTCCCAAACAAAATTTTTCTCTAATTACAAGAGGTGTAGTTCAAACTCCCGATCTTTTGGAAAGGAGGTAAGATCTAGCCATGACTAATTTAGCTGGGCATGATCAGAGTTCATCGTCCTATTTGTAGTTTCATAAATGGACGTTCGAGTAAATAAAATCTGAACCGTGGCTAAATTTTATTGAATTGTAACTTTCTTAGAAAGTTCCTTACAATTTTAATTTTGAGGGAACAACCTTAACTAATGGATCGTTAAACTGGTCATATTTAACTTTGTTTAGTGTTTTTATTTATTGCAATAAAACATTAACCGATGGCTAAAATCATAAGAGCAGGTTTTGAGAGCCATCATACCACCTCGGTTTAAAGTTTCATATACGATTCTTCTTTCCCAAAACTTTATAACAACTAGTTCCAACTTATTACCAGAAGTTAGGAATCGTGGTAATATCTAAATCCGACTCCGATCCTTAGCTACGAGGATTAGTATATGTGGTAATTACGTTTAAAACCAGAACATCTACAATTTTAACTACGAACCAAAAGCGTCTAAATTTCTAAAAAAATTGGCATTAACTATATCAAGGGGGGAACCAAATCACAAGGTGGTCGACGTCTCACGCCACATGTTTTGTCCCTTTAAAACCATCTTTGTCTATCCATGTCTCTCTCCAACAGGCCCAATGTCTTTTTGAGTGTGTTTTTATTTATTGTTTTTGATAATTCAACAACCGACGTCTTTCTTTTCTTTGTTCACCCTGTCCCCGGAAATTAAAATGAGGGTATTGGATAGATGTGTTTTTTTTTCTTGTCCAATTTGATAAAGATGTATGGACTCAATTTTGACCAGATAATTTTTAGATTAATTTAAATTAATTGACGTGAAATTTTTATAATAAAATCAAGTCTCAATTTTGAATTATTGGAATTTACTAGTACTAAATACTTGTTACATTTTTTTACCATCTTTTAAAAATTTTAAAAAAATTTATGCAACTCCAACTTCGTTGGCCGGACAACGGGCGGTATAAACCAAGCCAAAACTGGATATACATGTTTTAATTACGTACCGGTACCTGATTATTTAATTGGATGATATTAATTTTGAAATTTAATTTGGGTGGCATTAAATGAAGCTGTCCTAGAGGGTCCATAAACAGTAAACTTAACTTACTTATATATTCAGCATTATAACATAGGCGTTATTAACGGGTACAATGTATCAACTAGTACAAATTATTCCCGAGAAAATAAATTGAATCCAGATCATAACAACCGGACTCCGAGGCAAATACATATAATGAAGCTTCTAGTGACCAATTCGGTAAGCATTTAATGAACGGTTTCCATTTAGCAGAATTCTCATGGTCTACAGATCAATCAATAGCAATTGTAATATGGGATGGACAATGACAGTTGCTACATATTTTCTATACATTTTTCCCAACCATGAGGACCTTCTCCATTTCTTTTTAGCACACCTATCACTATTCCATAACGCGTAGATCAACTGAATATCTCGAACTTGACTTTAGAAAATATACAGGCGTTGAAACGTATTAGAAACAATTTTGCCCTTTTTGTGGTGTTGCCTAATTTGAACTCATATTTTTCGGCCGGTAGATATATAGAACACAGAACAAAACTCTTATTTTATTTTCAAAGCTAAATTATACCATGATTTATATAGATTTAAATCATGAACCACCTATTTTTTTAGTAAAAACAAAAAAAAAACAACTTTTAGTATCTGTTTTAGTACTACTATTCCTATCTCCACTTCATAATTCACTCACTGACATCATTTATGATAAGAATTGGAAAACGATATAAAATTATATTCTGAAAATGGTAATGGAAACAGGTGCAAAAATACATATATTCTGAAAATGATAAAATATTTCAAATGGATGAAAGCAATTTGTTGATATATGGGACTACCACGTCCTAGATAGCTATCATGAAATTATGGAATAGGGAAAAAGAATGAATAGCCAATTCACAAGAAAAGCGAGCAAGACAGAGCTTGTCATGTCCCAGAGCCTCATAATCAGGATAATAGCAATTGAAGCTGATAGTGGAAAGTAAATGCCAAACGAAAGGGGCCAATTGGGCCTCTCTCTCTCTCTCTTTTTTTTTTTTTTTCTGAAACCAACTAATATTAGGATAGTCATTTAATTAACCGACTAAGACTAACACAATTGGTACTCGAAATTTCTGATGAAGATAGAACAAAACCTTGCCAAACATAATGGGCTAATGAGATATCCTTCTCG
The DNA here is from genome assembly GCA_012979155.1 of Hypericum perforatum. Taxonomy (NCBI): domain Eukaryota; kingdom Viridiplantae; phylum Streptophyta; class Magnoliopsida; order Malpighiales; family Hypericaceae; genus Hypericum; species Hypericum perforatum. The sequence continues at coordinate 12,813 of SOPF01027750.1, read as the reverse complement.
TTGGGTTTGTGGGGTCTCATTAGAAACGTACTGGCCCATCAGAGGAAAATAAAAGGGGACGCAAAACGACCACCCACCGACAGGATATTACACAGTTCTGTTTTACTTGGGATTGTTCTAGTTTTAACCTTTCCAACAACGCCATATTTATATGGGCCCTTTCTAAGGGCCCAACAAGGCTCTGAAAAATTGTACAGTGTACTACTTCACTTGTAGATAACCACGTTGTACAGACAAGCAACTAACTTGACCACCCCTCACACCAAATTGCTTGAAGGATATCGTGTGGATTGCTTGTGGGTGGTGAATAGAATCCTCTTCCCCACAATCACCTGGGGAATGGCTAGAACCGACAGGATAGTGATCGAATTCTGGGGTTCCTGAGACACAGACACTGAGACAAGTGGGCTTATAATCATGTTCTGTCCTATACAGGACTCTCTACTTCTCATCTTCTAAGTTGTAGTTCACATGATCTGACCTGCATTTCTTTTGCAAAAGACGTAAATCTTGACTGGCCGACTAAATATGATCGGACAATGCTCGACTATGATACACATATTATTCGGAAAAAAATTTAACGAGATTCAGGTCACGGAGTGGTCGTCCCCAACAGAAAACGATGCAAGTACAGGAAGTGGTGGTGGGGTCCTCTTAAGGAAAACAAATAGAAACCATGGTGGGAAGTGATTTACGCTCCTGCCTAATTCATTTGGCTTACACTTTGGTGCTTCATTTATTAAAAATCATAGGACGAGAACGTTATTTAGTTCACTATATTGTAAAATCCACAGTGGCCCAAAATTTAGCTATCTTCTCTGTTTCGGATCCGGCCCATAATTTTTTGCTCTGTTATATTTCTTTCCAAGTCCGAATGCTGCATTTTAGTTTTTTTTTTCTAAATAGGAAAAAGTGCATCTTGTTGATTCGCTCATTTATTCCCAACCTAATGTAATTCATAGCTAAAACGAATATGGTATGAAATTGCATATATGATTTGCATCGAGCCGACCAATTTACATTATTAGACAAGAACATCTCACTTGGTAAGAGATGAAAATCCTGCAAACTAAGATCTTGAGCCTACCATGTAATGATCGTGGGATGATAGAAACGAAAAATAAAAGATAGAATGGAAGAAGACTTCTTATTATGTCATTAACCTACTCGAATAAGTCATCATCTTCATCTGGCAACGGTTGGCAGGCAGCTTGCTGAGGTTCCGCTTCCTGCCTGAAAATGGGAAAGAAAAAAAAAGGTCGGTCATGAAGTCCATTTGACTGGGAGAGTAATGCATAAGGTATAGAGAATGATTAGTGGTTAAATTGGTATAGCGGTTTTCGGAACAAGATATTTCGCCAGAGGGAAGCATTGTGAAGCAGATGATAGAGATACGTTACTTACAGCTTCTGAGCAGCCAAATCAATATGTACTTCTGGTGGTGCAAGGGCAGGGCTCTCCACAAAGTGAAGGTTAGGGTCTCTGCATTAGTTAACAAAAAAATTATACGAAATGCTTGAAATATCAATACTAATTGTTTATTTCATGCACAATGTCAAATTCCAAGTTAGGGTCGCAGGAGGAAACACTTGGTTCCAAG
>SOPF01027750.1:1093-11203 GCA_012979155.1 Hypericum perforatum | reverse complement strand
ACATAGAGGAATGACATGAATTGCTTCCTCCACCTCTGCATCTTCTCTTCCCTTCTCAAACACTTTTTCTTTTCCAATTTTGTCACACAAGACAGAAACGGAGGAGTGAAAGTTTGATGTGTTACCCGGAAATCTTGCGAGCAAGGTACAGGAAAGGTTTCTCAAAGTTGTATTTACTCTTGGCGGATATCTCGTAGTACTGAAGATTCTTCTTCCTGTGGAACGTCACTTGCTTTGCCTTAACCTGCCTGTTCTTGACATCAACCTTGTTTCCACAAAGAACTATCAGTATATTCTCGCAGACCCTGAGACATTTCGGAAGCAACAAAGACCTATCAAGATTAAAACCCTAAAAACATTTACCAGCTCGTAGCTGCGCATACATCACATATTGGCAACAAACCTGCAGAGATCGCGATGCCATGTGGGAACATTCTTGTAGGTCAACCAAGCAGTTACATCGAACATAATAATGGCACATGTTCAACGATAAATTTTTTTCAGAAAACTCAATGATATTATACAAATAATCCATTGGAGTGTAGTTTATCCATATGTATGGTTGCTAGTAATTCTAGTACTCAAGACACTGTCATTATGTAAGGACGTTGAGAGAATGAAGATATAGGGTCGTATATGCTTTTCTTGTATAACCAACAAGAAAATATATAACTATACGAAAGGCTTTATGCCAACAAGCTTCAGACGTAGATGGAACTCCGGTTAGAGTTTAAGCCTCCAATGCTGATGTGAAATTCCTCAAATAAATGGAAACAGCAAAATTTGGACAAGATGTACAGCGATAATGGATATATAGATGTGTTAGGAACAAAATATATCACAGCAACAAAAATTATATGATATAATTTATCAAATCAACTAGTTTGCACTTAATTCGAGTTTATTTAAGTACGCAATAATCGATTCTTGTGCTTCTAGTATTTATTTTGTTTACATGTTTTGGGTCTGATTGAAACTTTGGCGAGGAATCATTTAAATAAGAATATATATATATATATATATATATTATAATAATGGGTTAAGAGTGATATGCTTACATTACATGCATATAGTACAAAACAATATTTTACGAAAAACCAACAAAATACCTTGTAATTTGCTAAAATAAGTTTGAACTAGTAGAATTTTAAATAGTATCATCAATTTCAAGGAGTAGGAACATACATAACGTTTAATTGGATGAAATTGTATAACATTAAGCCAAGTACAGATCTACTATGTAATCCTATAAAGTATAAAGGTTACTAGTTTGGTTTTAAGTTTGAGATTGCTAACGAAAAAGCCAAAACAACCATTGTTTCTTTTAATTTTTTTTTGTGATACACCATAAAATTAATTTTCATATCCTAGTGAAATCTTTATTATGTCCTAAACTTGGAAATCATGATTCCCTAAGAATTATAACCTCGCAATCGCATGGACTGATAAGAAAAATATATAAAATCATTCCTATCGGTTTTTGACTTGGCCGTTGACTACTTCCACGATTTGTCTCTTCATTTATGGCGATCACTAGTTATAATAGCTTAAGATTCTTTTCTACAAAAGAATGGTGATATACTTGGAGTTTGGGTTTTTTTTTTATAGACGTGGTGATTTTAAGGTTTTAATGTGAGTAAAGGGTGTTTTAATAATCCCATATTGTAATTTGAGACATAAATTGGTGGAAGAGACAAATGAGTTCAATTTCTTAAAATTTAGGGACTAATTCACTGAGGAGTGGACCTCTTAGTACTATAGGGTCTTCTGAGTTTTTCCCTTAATTTTTCTGTTTATCAAGAAATAATATAAGTAAAAGCCAATTAAATTTTACTATAAACACAGATGTGGAGTATTACCGCTTCATAATTTGCTCGGTCATCTTCCAAGCCTAAGATCAAGCAAGAATGATAATCCATGTGAGAATTGCACAATTCAAGAAAATATATATGACATGGAAAATTGAAAAAAATGGAGAATATTTGATATTTGAATATACTACTTTATTGGTCGATACAGTTACATTTCAAATTAATAAATTGGTCGTCATGCTGTAGTTTAAGAGATTATTATATATTCATTTCAACTTAATTGTCTAACTGGAGCTAAACTAGTACTAAACCTTGAAGAATCTTTGACATGCCTCAAAAGTAGAACAAGTTCCCGGGATTAAATTAATTAAAATGGAGATGAATGAATACTTTGTGCCCTAGGTGTTGCAATTTTCATTTCAACTTATGGACGTCATGGCTCGAGGAGCGTTCCGATCCTCCAGAGTTGGTGTCTTCTTCAACCTGTTTATATACATCAGATGAGCCAAATAAGAATCATCCTTTATGATAAACAAGGAACATATTTTCTAATAGAAAGATATTCCAAGTAAACTGGTCCCATGAAGCTATTGCAGGGGTTAAATTCTCTGTAAAACGATGGTTAGTTTTTCACTGTATTGTTGAGTCAAAAAAGTGCAGCAAATCATAATTAACAAGGTTGTCTTAATAAGTGTATATGAAATAGCAAAAATCGGCTTCAATTTTTTAAAAGTAACGATGATCTGTGTAAAACATTTCCATATAAAAAACATGGACGAGTTCTTTTCAATTGTAAAGAGTAAAGTAGACGTGTCTCATAACAAAAACAAAATTTCTGGTACAGTTGCCTTTTTGGAGCTATATCATTAACAAGAGTGACTTTTAACCTCGTATAATTACAACAATATACTTTATTTTGAATTAAGATTATAAAACTATCAATAACCCAATTCATGAAACGGTGTAAATATTAGATAGAATTTGTTATTAACCCTTAAAGCTACAGAATTAACCGCAGTTTGCGAGGAGTCCATTGCAGCAGTGGGACGTTTGCTCTGCAGAAATGAACAAAGAACCAAATGAATTTTTAAGCGCCATATGCGCGGAAAATAACATGAGATCCGAAAAAAAATTCAAGAGAACATTGAAGAACATCTGCATGCAACTATAAAAGTGGCTTGCGTTAATAGGAGAGGTTTTGGAAGGCGAAGATCAAATGGGAGAGGAGAAAGTGGTCGAGTAGAATGTATGGGAGAGTGTCCAAATATATAGGAAAATGCCAAGGAGGGGAAGAAAGGGTAATTCTCATTGCTTGCGTTGTGATTTCTATAGAAGAAGAAGATTGGTCCCCTCATCCTCTCATTGCCCCATGAACCACATGTGACGGGACGGGAATTAAATGAAGTTGACAGGAAGAAAACAAACATTGCCAGCCTGGGAACCCACTTAGGATAATAAACTTTTGGAGGGAGGGGACTGAGAGATTTTAAAAAAGGGATCAATTATAGTTGAGTTGATACAATTTTTTAAGAATTCATAATATAATAGTTGATACAAATTTTAATTAAAAAAATATAGTTGGCTTCAATTACTATACATATAACATTTTTTGGATAAAGTAGATTACATTGATTATATTTTCTTTCAGTTTTGCGTAAATCACGCAATTACTCAATGAATTGCAAATTACACTAATTTCTAAAAATGGAATAAGCTAAAATTTAACATTTTAATAACTAAATGATTTTAGTGACAACTTATAATTAAGATGTTATAAGAAAATTTACCAGAAGATCTTTATTATTTTTGGCTTTGTATAAATAGGTTCATTATGAAAGATATTATAATTGTGGATATGATTATAAGGACGGTCAATTTTATACATATAAAGATTGAAAACAATTTTGAAGCAGTCATAGGCAAAAATGAAAATTTAGATCCGGCTGTGTGATTGACTGAACAGTAAAATATACTTACTAATTTCTGGGGTAGATGAATGACTTCATATAGATTTTAAATTCATATATGTTGACATGTATTGAAGTGGGCAGTCTCTTCATATAAAATGTTTTACAAAATAAAAAATATGACAATTTTTTTTATCGTTGAACATGTGCAGTGAATGGACCATACAACATGTGCAGTGAATGGACGTACATTCAATATTAAAATTGGAATAGTTTCAATCCTATAATAAATGTAGAATTTTGTCTACGAACAGTTGCTTTTGGAAATTGAATTAATGCTATTTCATCATAGCACATTTTATCAGTGTTAATGTCATTACTAGCACCCATTACTAACTTGGGAGTAAATTTAATATTTCACGGTCGGCGTAGCAATAAAATGAATCCAGATCATAACAACCGGACTCCGAGGCAAATACATATATTGAAGCTTCTAGTGATCAGTTCGGTAAGCATTTAATGAACGGTTTCCATTTAGCAGAATTCTCATGGTCTCCAGATCAATGAATAGCAATTGTAATATGGGATGGACAATGACAGTTGCTACATATTTTCTATACATTTTCCCAACCATGAGGACCTTCTCCATTTCTTTTTAGCACACCTATCACTATTCCATAACGCGTAGATCAACTGAATATCTCGAACTTGAGTTTGGAAAATACACATGCGTCAAAACAAATTAGACACAGTTTTGTCCTTTTTATGGTGTTGCCTAAACTCATAGAACATCTCTGGATACGAAAATAAATGAGAATAAAAATTTTATTTTATTTTGAAAGCTAAATTATTATACCATGATTTTTTTATAGATTTAATTCCTGAACCACCTAAATTTTTTAGTAAAAGCAAAAAAAAAAACAACTCTTACTATCTCTTCTAGTACTACTCTTCCTATACCCACTTCATAATTCTCCCATTGACATCATTTATGAGAACAATGGGAAAACGGGTTTTCTTTTTGATGAAATTGTTAATGAAATCATCAAATTCATTGGGCATCAAAATTCGTGCATGACCATGAAACTGCAAGAGATAAATAAGTCGCCATTTTTGTAGAAATTGGTGTTTTCTTGGATGCTTGTAGTGATAGTAATACCTGAATGATAATGGAAATAAGTGCAAAAATACATATATTCTGAAAATGATAAAATATTTAAAATAGATGAAAGTAATTTGTTGATATATGGGACTACCATGTCCTAAATAGCTATCATGAAATTATGGAATAGGGAAAAAGGACGAATAGCCAATTCACAAGAAAAGCGAGGCAAGACACATGTCCCGGAGCCTCATAATCGAAGCTGATAGTGGAAAGTAGAAAGGGGTCTCACATGGAGACCGGCATTCGGATCACGGGGCCGGAAGTGGTGGTGGGGTCTTCTAAGTAAAACAAATAGAAGCCATGGTCAGAAGTGATTTACGCTCCTGCCTAATTCATTTGGCTTACACTTTGGTGCTTCATTTATTAAAAATCATAGGACGAGAACGTTACTTAGTTCACTATATTGTAAAATCCACATTGGCCCAAAATTTAGCTATTTTCTCGGTTTCGGATCCGGCCCATAATGTTTTTGCTCTGTTTTATTTCTTTCCAAGTCAGATTGCTGCAGTTTGTTTTGTTTTTTTTTTCTAAATAGGAAAAAATGCATCTTGTTGATTCACTCATTTACTCCCAAGCTCAGGTATTCATAGCTAAAACGAATATGGTATGAAATTGCAACCATGAAATTACCTTATTAGACAAGAACATGTCACTTGGTGATGGAAGAAAATCCTGCAAACTAAGATCTTGGTCTCCACGGGATGATGGAAACGAAAAATAAAAGATAAAATGGAAGAAGACTTCTTATTATGTTTTCTTGATGAATAAACTAAGGAGCCACATCTTTGTATAGCCGGCCGCCAACTAACTGAGAAAGATTACGAAACGATAAAGATCAAAACTAAGAACAAGGTCAAGAAAACTACTACTAATTGATAAAAGATCACAGACCACGCCACAAGGCATGAACATCTGATTATTCCATTCTACTCGAATAAGTCATCATCGTCATCTGGCAACGGTTGGCAGGCAGCTTGCTGAAGCTCCTCTTCGTGCCTGAAAATGTCGGAAGGAAACAAAGGGTCATGAAGTCCTTTTGACTGGTATAGAGAATGATTAGTGGTTGAATTGGTAGCGGTTTTTGGAACAAGATATTTCGGCAGATGGAAGCATTGCAAAGCAGATCATAGAGATACGTTACTTACAGCTTCTGAGCAGCCAAATCGATATGTACTTCTGGTGGTGCAAGGGCAGGGCTCTCCACAAAGTGAAGGTTAGGGTCTCTGCATTAGTTAATAGAATAATCATACGAAATCTCAACCGTAATTGTTTAGTTTATGCACAAAACAGAAATGGAAGAGTGAAAGTTTGATGTGTTACCCGGAAATCTTGCGAGCAAGGTAGAGGAAAGGCTTCTCAAAGTTGTAGTTACTCTTGGCGGATATCTCATAGTACTGAAGATTCTTCTTCCTGTGGAACGTCACTTGCTTTGCCTTAACCTGCCTGTTCTTGACATCAACTTTGTTCCCACAAAGAACTATCGGTATATTCTCGCAGACCCTGAGACATTTCGGAAGCAACAAAGACGTATCAGGATTAAAACCCTATAAACATTACCAGCTCGTAGCTGTGCATACATCACATAATTGGGAACAAACCTGCAGAGATCGCGATGCCATGTGGGAACATTCTTGTAGGTCAACCGAGCAGTTACATCGAACATAATAATGGCACATTGCCCATGAATACTGCACATAGGGTGTAGAAAACAATTAGTAATCCACTGCAAGAAATGAGGGAATACGATCATCCGAGTTTATGTTATCGTCATGCCGATTTCTTCGCATGCTAATCCAAGTGTGGCCTGAATCAACTTGAATTGCATAGAACCATCATAATTCATCATCTACTGTCAGAATTACAAATATCCACCAACAGAGAAACAACGGAAATCATACGAACAACAGAGAAACAATGGAAATCATACGGAAAAGCAGAGAAACAAGTTGCAGATGTCTTACTAATAGCCATCTCTAAGGCCACCAAACATCTCCTGGCCAGCAGTATCCCAACAATAGAACCGAATCTTCCCGCAGTTGGTGACGAAATCCAGCGGATGAACTTCCACACCGATGGTCGCTGCAACCCCCACCAAAACAGCAGCATTAAAATCGAACCATCCAAACTCCGATCAACCACAAGAGAACTTACGTTCGTATCTCTTCTCAAACTCCCCGGTCAAATGCCTCTTCACAAAAGTCGTCTTCCCTGCACCGTCACAACAACATCAACTGCATTAAAACACAACCTAAACACCCTAGCGTGAAAAAGGGTAAATAAAAAATGAAAACTTCAGAACAAAACTACAAACCCTAAACCCTAAAACCGAATACTACTAACCGTACATAAACTGAGAAGTAAATGAGGAGCTCAACTACGATAAGTAAGAAAGACTTACCGGTCCCTCCATCGCCGACGAGTACGAGCTTGAAGCTCGGGTAGCTAACCGTTTGCTGGATTGGCAAAGCCTAACAGAAAACAAAAATCAAAAAGCATGATGAACAAGTTAGCCTCTACGACGTCGCTTAATATAAATAACTAAACCAGAGCAAGAGAGAGAGAGAGAGGAGATACCATGGTGGGGGCAAAATCGGAAGAGGAGCTACGAGAAAAAGAAGGAGAAGAAGAAGAAGAGCCGCTTCTTTCTTTCTTTCTTTGAGAATAGAATAGGAGACGAGGGCGATGGAGCCGTTGTGGAAGGGGTTTTTATAGGATGGATGGGTCCGGGCGGGAGTTAGCGTGAGTTTCAAGCGCTTTATTTTGACGCAAGCTAGGGCTAGGTCTTCCTAGTTTGTGTTTCAATATATTTTCTTATGTCCCCAAAATTTGGAAAATAGTTTGAAGAACATATGAATCCCAAAGAATAATAACAACCCCTTTTCTATTTGATAACCGTTGAATATTGATATTAAAAGAAATTCCATTCTTTTCAAAAAGAGAAAACATTTAAGGTATAAATAGATATTCATGTTATATACTTAGAATTTTATCAATTTTAAATTTATGAAAGAGATTCACACAAAGTTAATGGCCCAGTAATACAAATATTTAAGAAAACAAGTTCAAGAATTTTGCTCGGTTTTCTTTGGCAGTGGTTTGCTGCCTTTCCTCTACTATTGAAGATAAATTACGATCATCCACTGGTTATGAACTAATGAAGTATCAATTTCATAGAATGCCTCTACATAATTTATTTTCTCTCCCAAAATTTTTACTTAATGATCTAATATTTACACTTGTTTTAGGGAATATAAGTGTCCAAGTATGTAAATGCTTAAATACCAAGTCAAAATATTTACAGTTGGTGTCACCATAAAAATGTTTTATAAATCAAGCATTATTGGACTCTGGTGGCCAGACTAAATGGAATTTTCGTTTCGTAAAATTATCCAACCAGGCATCGCGTACAAAGGAAATTCCCACTGTCACCGTTGAAATTGAGGCTAAGGCTCAACAAAATTACATTGGTAATTCTGCTTTTTCTATAAATGAAATTCCCACTGTCTGCGTTGAAATTCCCAATGTTAAATTTCTATTTACGTTCAAAGGCTGCATTTTGCTTTTTTGTATATAAGAAATAATGCATCTGGTTGATCCTTGGTGCAAAATTTGATATAAATAGAAAACAAGAGATAAAAGGGAAAGACGACATATTATTTTTTCTTGATGAATATACCTAAGGAGCAATGGCTTTATATTTAATTATGATTTGTTCTTTGATTAAATACATTGGGCCCAATACTCAATACAATTGTGTGATCTCTTCCTTAAGTATTAATCCAATTCTAAAAAAAACAAGTCTCAATTTTGAATTATTGAAAATTCATTAGTACTAAATACTTGTTAGAAAATTTATACCATCTTTTAAAAATTTTATGCGACTCATTTTTATGCGACTCAAGTTCATTCGCTGGACAACTGGGCGGATAAACCAAGCCAGAACTAGATATATCTGTTTTAATTACGTACCGGTACCTGATTATTTAGTTGGATGATATTAGTTTTGAAAATTAATTTGGGTGGCATTAAATGAAGCTGTTCTAGAGGGTCCATAAACAAGAAACCTTACTTACTTATATTCAGCATAATATCATAGGCGTTATTAAGGGGTACAATCAACTAGTACAAATTATTCCCGAGAAAATAAAATGAATCCAGATCATAACAACCGGAATCCGAGCCCCGAGGCAAATATATATATTTTGAAGCTTGTTCGGTAAGCATGTAATGAACGGTTTCCATTTAGCAGAATTCTTATGGGCAACGGCAGTTGCTACATATTTTCAATACATTTTCCCACCCATGAGGACCTTCTCCATTTCCTTTAAATATTCCATAACGCGTAGATCAACTGAATATCTCGAACTTGAGTTTGGAAAATACACATGGTCAAAACAAATTATACAGAGTTTTGCCGTTTTATGGTGTTATCTAATTTAAACTCGCATTTGTTGACCGGTAGATATATAGAACATCTCTGACTACGAAAACAAATGAGAACAAAAATTTTATTGTGTTTTGAAAGGTAAATTATTATATCATGATTTTTATAGATCTAAATCCTCGAGCACCTAATTTTTTACAACACATTGCGCTGTTATACTAAAACCACCACTCTTGCGTATCTCTTTAAGTTAGCACTATTCTTCCTGTCCCCATTTCATAATTCTCCCACTGACATCATTTATGAGAAGAATTGCCAATTCACAAGAAAAGCGAGGAAGACAGCTTGTCATGTCCCAGTGCCTCACCATAATAAGAATAATAGCAATTGAAGCTGATGTGTAAAGTAAATGCCAATGGGCCTTTCTCTCTCTCTTTGTTTGTTCCTTTTTTCCTGAAACCAACTAATATTAGGACAGTCACTTAATTAACCGACTAAGACTAACACAAATCGTGTCTGAATTAGGAAGTGGTTTATATCCACCCTTGCTTATTGACGTTTGGATTTGGTACAAGTTGCTGTTTTCTTGACTGCTAACCTATGTAATGTGTTAGGCATTTTTGCATGCACCAAGTCGATGTGCAAAAAAGTGAAATTGAGTAGAGATTATCAACTATTTTGAGAGGGTATCACTTTCAAATTAAATTGGACTAAGTGGTCATTGACCCTCCTGTCCGGTTGTAGTGGTATTTACTTGTAATGACTAATTTAACTGGCCATTGACTGTCCTGTCCGGTTCTATATATTTGGATACTCTCCCATGCATTCTACTCAACCACTTTC